>LAPY01005274.1:11195-25977 GCA_000970635.1 Eragrostis tef | reverse complement strand
TATCGCAGCCCAGTAGTGGCTAGTGATAAATTTCTCCGCACTCACGGCCAATGCACGATAACCCATCTCCGGCCGTGCTGGATCTGTTTATTTTTTTAGATAATGACAAGATTGTATTAATGGCGATCTTGGCTCTCAAAAAAGCTACAGCCGCAATGATCTTTACTTCTACTAGTTACTGTGCACGTGTGGTATACACAGCCAGAATGTTGTCCAATGCGATATCACAAGCAAAAACAACAATATATATTATATCATCGTGCACAATATAAGAATATTTTTGGTTGAACAAAATGACAATTGTACAATTACATCAATCATGTATGACACACACGAACAAAAATTCTACCGTCAACACATTCTGCTTAAATATATAGGTATAGATAAAGTGCAACTAATGATTTAAGTATATATTGAAAAACATAATTAATAAAAAATGATAACAATATATGATATCATTTCAAACAAAGATGTAAATCGATGATGTCCATAATATATAGAGATATTGATAAAAATAAAGGCTCATAAAATTATTTGCGCCAATGACAATCATTAATTCAAAATACACAAAATGTCCTATTGTGTCTCCAAATCATTCAGAATGACACGTCACTTTTTTGAATAGGGCCCGGGCTGACAACTTCAGATGCAAATTTGAGAATCATCATATTCTCTAAGTCATCTAGTCGATGATGGATATAATCATTCCATATTGGATAATGTCAAACATCTATTTTGATCGCTACATATATAGAAACTAATATTATTATAATACATATTATGTGCCAAATGTATCCAAGCTCCATCTATATAGCAAGTTGCCAAGGCTACCTTGAAGTGATGAAAGAGCTAGACATCCACCAAGTTCCATAAAATTAATGCACGAGAATTCCATTGTGGCTAAACAAAACCTAAGATGATTGATAGTCGTTTACAAGCTTTAGTGTAAAAATAATTAGAGATATGCAATTGTGATTGCGAGCCGTTGTTGTTTGAAAACACACTCCTCATTGGAGAAGACCCATAGGAATGCAAAAACACTAAAAATACAAAATTTTAATATTTATATGATAACTACAGATACTGCGAAATTCCAAAACAATCGGCCAGAAAATATAATAGAGATTATTATTAAAGAAAGGTACATGTTATCCATTAAAGTGATTTCTCTGTTCTGTGGGTGAAGGGTTTCTTCGTCAAGATGACACATGTTGGCTGCTACAATAACAACATCGACCAAGGTACCATGGGGCAGACTCATTTGCACGTTCCAATGACATGGGAAAACCAAAAAACAAAGGCATCGGATTATAGTTGTTTCTGCAATATCAGGAGAAAAAAGTAAATAAACGATTTCATTAGCACCAACAAATATATGCAGGATCATTAAGTCATAAACTTGAGGCCATACTTTTGATGACCCCATCTAAGAGTAAAGAATGCAAGTTGAGTATTCAAGGGCGTGTTTGTATCTCTAACATGTATCGGGCTATTTAAGTGCTTCGTTGAACTGCCTTTCAGAACGCAGATTCACTAGGGAAAACTATGATTTGCCGAGTGCCAGAGCCAGTATTACACTTGGCAAAAAGTTTGCCGAGTGTAACACTCGGCAAAGTCCGGACGACAAACAGCTCTCGGCAAAGACGGGTTTGCCAAGTGTTTTTTGTCGGGCACTTGGCAACCCTCCCCCAAATCTACATCTTTTTTCTTGTAATATTTGCAAACCATGCAGACATCAAGATTCGAACCTATGATCTTTCCTTCGCGCAAGTCCGCCTCTACCACTACACCACAGCATCACCTGTGCCCATATCCTGTTATGATTCCACTCATATTAAACTAAACTGAGTATCAATTGATTACTTGAGACCTAAAACGATTTCAAATCAAAAAGTTGTCAACTACAAAGTTTCATAACTTTTCAAGATCTACATCTTTCATTTTGGTCTTTTCTCCATCTGAAGTCGTTTACAAAATTTGAATTTTAAGTTTGAACTCTTTCAAACTTAGTTTTCGTTGACAAGATGATTTCAAATCAAAAAGTTGTCAACTACAATGTTTCATAACGTATTGTGATCTACAACTCATTTTGACTGGTTCTCCATCCGAGGTCATCTGAAAATTCAAATTTTAAAATTTAGCTGTCATTCAAACCTTCATTTCGTAAGCAAATTTAGTTCAAATTAAAAAGTTTTGAACTACAAAGTTTCATAACTTCTGAGTATCTATAGCTTTTATTTTGGTCATTCGTCGAGGACGCTGGCGTGTGTCTGCCGTGTGAGGACGCCGAGCAACCGCGAGCACTTCTCGGTGCTGTTCGGCTCCCGGACCGGTGCTGCGGTGCGGGCGCTGGATGAGCTCGACGAGCCGGGCCGCCCACCGCTGGTGTACAACCCGTCCAGTCCCGACGAGTACTCCGTGTTCCGTCTGTTCACGGAAGGGAGAAGTTCAGCGATCCACTCAAGGCAATAGGCGGAGTGAAGAAAATATGATGAAGCCATGGCTTAGATTAGGTTATCTGTTCAATGCAAAGTTGTTCAAAACTATCATGTACGTATTTGAAAAGAACTACTTGATCAAGTGAACAGTCTTATCATTCTTGAAGACCAATAAAATCCGGAATAAAGATAATAAAAGAATGGTGGTTTGTTTTAGACATGTTAGAAAACTGAGAATGATGCAATTAAAACGAACTTGATCAATATGAACAATCCTATTATTCATTAAGTCCAAAATCGGAGTAAAAATCATACAGATTAGAAGTTTTGATATGGGCATGTTAGAATACTATGATGTATTTGGAACTAACTTGATCAAGTGGACTGTCCTATTAGTAAGCTTGAGGGAGGCCATCTGACCATGTCGTTCATAAAAAAAAGTTTGCCATAAACTAAAACATACTATAACGAATAAATTGCCATAGGTAACTAAATTATCCAAAAGAAATTAGTTACCTAATCCATGCAGTGTATAGTTAGCATCCCAAAAACAACTCCGTGCAGTTCATAGGTCAACAAGTTGTTGTCACTGTGAAGCGACAATGAAGCCATTGAGTATGGATGACATAATGTTAAGCTATTGTGCACCGACAGGTTGCACCCAAAAGCATATTTTGATGGTGAGGGGTACATCATCACGCTCTTAAACACGATGGCGTGCCGGGCATGAAGGCAGAGGCCGACGTCGCAGAGATCATCATGACCGAGAAGTGACGAGGGCTGGTGATGCGGAGGAGCCGACAGCACCACACAAGGGGAGTAGGGGGAGGGGCAGCACCGCCCAGCTTGAGCTGTCGCGCGTCACATCACCTATCGGCGCCTTAGATCTTGACTCGGTCCCCTTTCGTCATCGCTATGGTCATGGGAAGAGCGGTGAGGAATACGAGCTTGTGCTCACCATTAGCTTTGGCGTTGATGGCTGCAGCGTCGATGATGGAGGGGAAGAGAGAGGCGAGTGCTGCAAAGTTTCTTCACGAAATAGAAGCAGCGCCCCGCTCGAGCATTTGCCGCCGTGCAGCTCCATAAAAAAAAAGCTCCAGCTGTCGCCGCCCCTCCTCCCTCCAAAATCCGGCGCCGCCCTGCCTTCCTCGAAGACCCGCGCCGTCCTGCTCCCGCGAAAACCCGCGCCGCCCTGCTCGCAAAGACCCACGCCGCCCCTGTTCGAGCAGGTGCGATCCACGCCCCTCCACCCAGCAGTCGTCGCCTCTGCTCCGGCACGACGCTACGTTCCCGATAAGCTGCTACAAGATGACGGCCTAATCCAGCTCAAACTACGGGAAAGCCATGATTTGCCGAGTGCCAAAAGAAAGTATTACACTCGGCGAGTGTAACACTCAGCAAAGCCCAGACAGCAAACAGCTCTCGGCAAAGGCGGGTTTGCCGAGTGTTTTTTGTCGGGCACTCGGCAAAAAAATTGCCGATTGTCTCTAAACACTCGGCAAACAGAGATCAACCCGCCACAACTCTCCAAGTCTACAGCTTTTTTCTTGAAATATTTGCAGCGAGTCCACCTCTACCACTACACCACAGCATCACATGTGCCCATAACCTGTTTTGATTCCACTCATATTAAACTAAACTGAGTATGAATTGATTATTTGAGATCATAAACGATTTGAAATTAAAAATTGTCAACTATAAAGTTTCGTATCTTTTCAAGATCTACATCTTTCATTTTGGTCTTTTATCCATCTGAGGTCGTTTACAAAATTTGAATTTTAAATTTGAACTCTTTCAAACTTAGTTTTCGTTGACAAGATGATTTCAAATCAAAAATTTGTCAACTACAATGTTTCATAACGTATTGTGATCTACAACTCTCATTTGGACTGTTTCTCCATCCAAGGTCATTTGAAAAATTCAAATTTTAAAATTTAGCTGTCATTCAAACGTTCATTTCGTAAGCAAATTTAATTCATATTAAAAAGTTCTGAACTACAAAGTTTCATAACTTCTGAGTATCTATAACTTTTATTATGGTCGTTTGTACATCCAACATAGTGATAGTTATATTGTTCACAAATCTTATAGATCTCCCGTCTATAGTTTCGTGAAACTTAGAAAAGAGAAGTTGATTTTGTGAACAACTTTACTATCGCTTTGTTTAATCAAAAAAAATGTCCAAATAAGATTTGAGACCTTGAAAAATTATACAACTTTATAGTTAAACACATTTTAATTTGAATTTTTTTTTGGCTTAAAAAAAATGATTTGAATTTCGCTTTGCCGAGTGTTATTATTTGACGCCGAGTGCTTTTTTTGGCACTCGGCAAAGATTATTTTTGCCGAGTGTTTTCTTTGTTGGCACTCGGTAAAGATTTTATTTGACACTCGGCAAAGATATGTTTGCCGAGTGCTTTTTTTGGCACTCAGCAAAGTATTGACTTTGCCGAGAGCTTTTTTTTGTCACTCGGCAAAGATTATTTTTACCGAGCACTTTTTTTCGCTGAGTGTTTTAAAAAAATGCTCGGCAAAAAGACTCTTTGCCTAGTGCCCGATATAATACACTCGGCAAACAAGCGGACACTCGGCAAATAGCCGATTTCCCGTAGTGATTTTGATAGCACCATAACTCAATGACGAGCAGAAAAGAATGATACTATACGAGAAAGCACCGTTCGCTCTGTAGTCCATCGCGTTTATTTGCTTGCAGTGACCTGATCCCGGTGTAGACTACTATTCGTCTTCCTTTCTCACGTTTAATTAACAGGCTACTGATTCAATATTTATAGGTTTGTTTCTTTGTTGTCCTCCGGTTTGAAACGTATTTTACATCTTATCTGGAAACTTCTTCGAAAAACTTGACTCCTAGCTTTCTGCAAAAGCACTTACAGCCACAAGTTGAATTGCTACAAGAAGCCAACAAGCTTACTTGATTCGCGACTGGGGCTAGTGGACGCAGAGACAAATCAATGCACCTAACGCGATTTGTCTTTGGGCTAGTGAGAGAATAGTGAAAGTGATAATGATCCCAGTCAAAATGTTGCCATAAAGAAACACTATTTAGCCACAGTGGCAGTTGTCATCTTAATTAACATTATCGAAGTCTCTTTAGCTATGCTCTGACGCAAGTAATGGCATTCCCGCTGCTGCTGGAACCGGTTGCAGCGCTAGATTCAGACATGAAACCATCGACCGGTGGCATGAACATCGCAACTGGCATCTTCGAAGGGAGGCTCGGCAGGGGTGCCTCAAGCCTAAGCACGGTTACTGCTTGCCGTATAGACGGCCTCATCGTGCGGTCAGGGTGTGCGCACCAGAGCGCGGTAACTAACATGCGCTCCATCTCCTCCCTGTCGAATTCCCCGTTTAGCAGGTCGTCTGTTGCGTCCAGGATCCTTCCTTGGCCATAGAATTCCCAGACCCACTGCACCAGGTGCATGGTGGCGGATTCAAGCCCTTCAACGACCATGATTGGATGCCGACCAGAGCAGGTTTCTAGTATGACAACGCCGAACCTGTAGACGTCGGACTCCTTGCTGGCACTGCCAGTGACGATGCACTCCGGGCCCATGTACCCCAATGTACCAGCGAGCACTGTGGTATGCGACCTTCGACCGTGATCGACAAGCCTTGCTAGCCCAAAGTCTCCAAGCTTGGCGCTGAAGGACGCATCAAGCATGACATTGCTGGGCTTGATGTCACGATGTAGAACACATTGCTCCCAGTCCTGATGCAGGTACAGAATTGCAGAACCGAGTCCGAGTATGATCTCATGCCTAAAAGTTGCATATGTAACACAATAAATTTACACATCAATTAAAATGAAGAGCAGGGCAGGATACTGCTATAGACAATATTGTAATACCTGAGTCGCCATGACAACACATTGTTCTCGTTGTGGATGTGCATGTCAAGACTGCCGTTGGGCATGAGCTCGTAGACAAGCAAAAGATTGCCTTCATCATGACACCAGCCAATAAGCTGCACGAGGTTACGATGCCTTAATCTGCTTATGATCTTCACCTCAGAAATGTACTCCTTCCACCCCTGCTTGGAGGCCTTGGACACCCTTTTTATAGCAACATGAAGGTCCAAATCCCTTAAGTATCCGTGGTACACTGACCCGAAGCCACCTTCGCCCAATTTTTCTGCATCAGAGAAGAATCTGGTTGCAACGGCTAGCTCGCTGTAGCTGAATCGCTTTGGCCCTGTCCCTTTCTCGAACTCGTCTTCAATAGGTTCGTCATTGAGTGCATCTAGTTTTTGCTCTCTTGCTTTCCGCCGAAAGGTCCAAACCAAGATAGCAGTGCAGACGACTAAGGCAAAAGTACCCACTGTGATACCGGCCACAAGAGCTGCGAGACGACCAGCTTGAGGTGATGACTCTTTGTCATAATAAGGGCGCGGCGTATCTGGCACAAGACGGATAAAATGGACAACAGTGATTCTTTTAATGTATCAGTCGTTTCTACATACATGACGCTGTAAAAACATGGAAGTAACAATCGACATTTAGAAACGGAAAAGAATAGCTGTTATGTGCAGTATTACAGGACTAGAAATCCTTCCCAGTGATATTCTTATAAATGGATAATGGTTTACAGTTATTTAGTTAAATAATTATTCAAACTGTGAGGGATGACTTTGTTAAGAACAATATTGTTAGAAATTCACTAAAACTGTCATGAACAATACAATTTATACTAGGAAAACTGTAGGTGCCTCAGACTGCAATTGTCTACATCTCCTTCGTCGTTAATTAATCTATGTTCTCTAATCTCCACCGAGATGTCGACTGCCAACTCGTCCAATGTACCTGATGGAGGACCAAATATTGCCTAAGCGCCATGGTACCACCTGCAACCCTCCTCTGCTGTGCTACCAACGTGGGTGAGGATGGCCCGTTGCAGAAAGTGCCTAACTATGTTGGGGCAATTCCTGAACTCCAAACTTGTATGTTATGAGTGATGAGTTGCGGTGTTCTTTATAATATATATGGTTGGTTGTTGCTCCAACCTGCCACAAAATTCGGGGTCCCAGTGTGATGCCAAGATTACATTTGATCCATGAGATAGCAAGTGCTTCTCTGCAGTAAGAATTATTAGGTTGATGTTGTTGAATTATACGATTTGGGTGGAGATGCAAAATTTAGTTATTTCTAGTTTTTCTTATATATTTAGCTTCTATTGAAATTAATTTTCTGCACCTTTTATGTTTTATATGTTGGCCACATTAGGTTAGAGTATGCACATCGGTTAAAAATAATGTCACATGTTCCATTTGCATATATCTATAATAAATTAAAATAGTCATAACACTAAGTTTCATATAATATGTGTTTCACTATATATTTGAAATGCATTTTTATAAACAATAAAGAGAGAAAATGCAGGTTCACTTTATCACTATGGATATATGGCATGACTTATAGTTTCAGGCAACATATATCTTAAAGAAAACACCTAGCCCCAGAAAATGTGTCATCGCAGATACAAAATTTAATAACAATGGGCCCGGGCGTGTAACCTCTATCTCTAAAATTATGACCATCTGTTCAGAATTATAAATCGTTTTTGACTTTTAGACATCACATTTGACCGCTTGTCTTATTCATAAAATTTATGCAAATATTATTCATATTATTGTGGTTTGGTTCATCACTAGAGATAGTTTAAACATGACATAGTCAAAAACAACTTATAATTTTGAACGGAGAGAGTATCACAGACGTGCAAATAATAGATCACCGCGGAATTGTTGAAGTACTTTTTGACCGAAGTCAGTAGGAGATACCCGAACCTAATTTTTTTATTTTTTTTCCAGTCTGGTTATTCGCTCTTAAGGGGAGTTAAATCCAGATCTGCTAAATGCTACTCAGATGCTCCAACCATTAGGCTAGAGGCCCTTTTGCAATTTGTTAAAGTATTCAGTGGTTAACTTACTAACCTGACAAGGGAGAAGGAGCTGGAGCAGGCGGCCACACCGTTAGCGCTGCCATTGCAGGCGGCAGGAGGTTGACGCCGAGGTCTTTCCCGATCTGGTACGCCAGGTAACAGCTAGAGCCCTTCACGGTGCCATAGGTGCTGTTAGGGTGATTTGTTGACAACAACGAGATGAAGTAGCTCAGGCACCTGCCGCACTCGCTGGCATTGAGGTCCCTCGTGCACTGAGCAAGCCCGTACATCACCTCAGAGTTACCCTCCGAATCCCTGTACTCCTTGGAATCGTTGGCGAACCGGAGCGAAGAGCTGGCGGCCTCCGGCA
The DNA here is from genome assembly GCA_000970635.1 of Eragrostis tef. Classification (NCBI taxonomy): domain Eukaryota; kingdom Viridiplantae; phylum Streptophyta; class Magnoliopsida; order Poales; family Poaceae; genus Eragrostis; species Eragrostis tef. Next base: position 17,272 of record LAPY01005274.1, on the reverse strand, counting down.
CGAGCCAGCTCATCAGTGCCGACCGAGCGACATTCATGGCGGTCGCATTGGCAACAGTGTCGGCAACTGTTGTTTTATATGCCACATAGTCGAGGTCGGCGATGGTGAAGAAGGAAAAGTTGGAGTAGCGGAGGACGCAGGCATCGTACCACGCCTTCATCTCCCGGCTCCGTGGGCATACCTGGTAGAACCCGGAGGCCGCGGATTTGAGGCAGCGCTGGCAGTCGGTCCAGTTTCGGTCGGCGTAACACATGGTGAGGCCGAACACCCTGTCCTCTGGCGTCTCGCCTTCCGTGGCATAATAAAAGCCGTCGTTGGCGACAGCGTCCTTCCAGAGGTTGTCCGTAAGAATGAAGAGGTTCAGATGGTACTGGTCGCCCGCCGAGTATTTGCCCGTGGTGGAGCAGTATGGTAGCAACGAGGTGTTGGTCTGGCCAACTGCCAGTACAAAACCTCCGGCGAACAGCGAGACCCCGGTGAGGAGAACCACGAGGAAGCGTCGAGAATCCATGGTTAATTGTGATGTTGAGGACCACGGCTAAATCTTAAAGACAATGGCCCCTTAGCTCAGCTTTGAACTATTCTTTATTTTTCACGAAAGAAGCTTTGAATTGTTCAAGTCAATTTACGTAGGTGCGCTCGTAATTGTACTATCAACTTGCAACATGACACCAACGTAAAATATATATATATATATATATATAACATGTATTATGAGGAGGACAGAAGACACTGGTTCATTGAGCCACTCTTTGCAAGGACTTGTACAATTTATAATATTTAGAAAGTGAGAACCGTACTTATCAACATTTTGTCACTGCTTATTGTCAACTTTGACGGAGATTTGTTCCTATTTGGCAGACATCAATATCGGCAACCGTCATGTGATAAGTACGGTTATTACTCCTTCCATGTTGCAATGTTTGATTGTAAGTTTTGTAGTGAACATTACCAGCAGTCGTACACTTATTTTGGGATGTGATGTAGAACTGCGAAATCTCGAAGTGCTGATTTCAGCCTTTAAACTTGCTTGTTTTTTCATCCAAGACTAAAGATCCTCAAAGTTAAGGTGCCCCTACAAAAAGTAGGCCGATAAGACGAAGAACAATGAATCTCGATGACTACAAATGTGGAATGTGTATCTTGCAAAGGGAGGAAACAATTTATCACTTATTCCTTAGATGCAACTTTGCAAGGCAATGTTGGGGATCAATTGGCCTTCATGCCCCCAACCACTTCATATCCTGAAAGGGCTGTCAAACAACTAAAGAGGCAACTCCCATTACCCTTTTTTATGGAAATCATCATTTTAATGGCGTGGAGCATCTGGACCACACGCAATGATTGGATATGCAACGGGAAAGATCCATCGGTGCTATCTTGCAAGGACAAATTCAAAAGAGAATTCGCCATGGTTATCCATAGAGCGAAACCTAGATAGTTGCCGCATATTAAGGAATGGCTACAAACATTAGCATAACTTTTTTCCTTTCCTTTTGGTTTGTGTTTGGCCTTTCTTGATTTGTACTTGGATACCTTTTTAAGTTCATACAAATATACATATAATCAGTACGGGCTCGTCCCCTTCTGTTGCTTCGAAAAGAAAAGTATGCCATGTTTGGTATGGCTCCTGGATGCTTTTGGCTCTGCTGTTGTATTGGAGCCGGAGCCAGAGCTGGAGCCAGTGGAGTAAAAACGACCACTGGATCCTAGTGTTTTGTAGGTCATTAGGAGTATGAGTGAAAAAAAAGCGGCCTTGGTGAACAGTGCTCATTACGTGATTGTAGTGTCGTGCTAAACAGTGTGCGCTACAAGGATGCGGGAGCCGTAGCTGTTATCATCAGAGCCCTCCCAAAGGGGGACTATATAAGTCTTAACAGGTTGGAGTAGATTTGATATTCCAGTTAGTACCCAATTAATTACCCTGTGTGGAATGACATTGCGTGCAAAATTATTCCGAGTGTGAATTGAGGAGAAGAATGTAAAGACATTGGAGACCTGCTCAAGGATACAGCAAATATAACTACTTCAAATCCTGCAGCATTTTTTAATCTTGTAGTCATGCATCAGGATGAAAAGCGAGGCAGGATCTATCCACAGCGACAAACGGAAGTATATATCTGATATAGTGTGAATCATGCCTAAAGATTGTGTCGTCTCTGTCTAGTTTTACATGAAGCAGGGGGAAAAAAGTCAGCTGTTGCCTATTGGAGTATATATATACTTGAGTATCATTTACCCACTTGCATATATACTTAAGTTATCATACGTATGCATTTCCCAAAGTCATAGTTATAGCACTAATTTCTTGCGAATGCTGCCACTAGCTTAATAAAAAGCTCACAAGGACTGAACCCCAAAAAAAAAACGCAAACTATCTAATGCGAGCAAGCCCAATAGTGCAGACAAGCACTTTAAGCAAATAGACAAACTAAGCAACCATCTTGTCTCAACAATTGCTACTGGACCCACCTGCAGTCCCACCACACCAAGCGACGGTTGCATACTGAAGCAACAAGTGACCTTCTCTCTCCTGCTTTTTGCAGGCAAAATCTGACAAATCTTGACTTTGCTTGGCTATTCGACAGCCATTGGGTTGGGTTTGCTCTTAGGCTATGTTGCCAGCCGTGGTCTGTGGGTGCATTTGAATTTGGGGGAAGTGTAATTATGAAGACCTGGATCAAGTTTTCACATTGAAATGTGCCAGATTATTTGCTCTTCGGTGGTCCGCACTAGCCATACGGGGCGCTAGGATCATTACAAATCTTATTTTGCAAGCAATTGTTAGGAAGTTAGCTGCGATTTTACTAAAGGGATGGACCACCGTCAGAAGCAAGAGAGACGCGAAGGGCATAGCCAAAGACTAAACCGAAGCCACCATGATCCGTGCGGGGATTGGCGAATGTCATCGAAGGGGAAATGAGAGCGCAGATAGCGCAGGGGCAGCGCCCAATTCAAAACTACTAAGCTAAGAGCCATGATGGGGAATCCGATGGCATAGTTGTAAATACGATCATTCTCCCCCTTATAAATATAGAGGGAGATGGTCCTGTACGATCATCTGTTTTTCGGGCCACGAGCCAAAGAACAAACATTCGGACCGCACCAAACTTTCTTTTAATACTCCACCCCTTCGCCTGGCATCGCGGGCAAAGGAGGGCTTCGCGTAGCCAAGAACTACAGGGAACCTGAATGTGAACACCTTCGACCGGGACTTCAGGACCAGAAAGAGGGCTTCGCACCCATCGGACTACAACCCGGACCATCGAGGAGGGCTTCGCAGGGTCACTCAGACGCCACGACGACCTTCGACAACCTTCGAACGAGCAACAGCTACATCAACTCATCGTTGGAGGGCTTCGACGTTACATCAAGACCTTCGATCCCCCAACATTTGGCGTCGTCCGTGGGTCGAACCCACGATGAAAAGAGAGCAAGACCATCACCAAGCAAAGACCGCGAGGGCAAGAACAAAACAACAGGAATGGAAAAACACAACCATTCATTTCACTTCGGACGACATCAGGGTCTCCGATTATCCACACACAGACGCCTTCATAATCAAGACTGACATCGAAGGAGACATGGTTCACAGAAGCATGGTTGATAATGGAAGCTCAGAGAATATCATCTTCAAAGACACTCTGACACGCATGCAAATCGATAGCTATGCAAGCATGAGCGAGTACAACGTCATCTTTGGAAGACAAATAATAACCTCCTTCGGAGCAACGATCCACTACAACTACTTGATGATGAAAATGCCTTCGAAGCGAGGTACCACCCACATATGCTGCAACTACATTAGGCCAAAACAAGACACGAAGCAAAAGGTGATTCGTTCATTCAGAACAAATTTACAAAGGTACAAACTGAAGCCGAAGACCGTTCAGAAGCATTCGAAGCAAGAAACAACACAAGAAAATACAAAGACCTACTTCTTCGTCCTACTACGAGTCCGACTAGCCATCCTAGTCGGCTGCGAAGGCCTAGCTCACCTATCTTCAGGGCCTTCGTCATCACTGATGATAATCACTCCTAGAGGAACAACGGCAAGAGGAACAGGTTCCACAGGAGCTTCGACCAACGAATGATTGTACACAATCCCGTCGAGCTCCTCAAAGTGATCCACAAGTTCCTTCGGACGAACATCCGCGACCAAGTTCCTTCTGCACACCACGGGGAAGCCGATCCCATAAAGCTTCCATGAAGTAAAAAGAATGAAGAATTCAAGAAAGGAAGATGAGGACACCTTGAGTATATATGCACCAAGGAAGAACATTCTGGACGTCTACAAAAATATCTGTATAAAAAGAATGGAGCTTTGTCACATTACGAGACAAGATGATAGTAGCCTGCCATAAATGGAGACGCTTCAAATTCGCCTATAAAAGGCAGAAAAAGGCATTCACCTTCGAAGGAAAGTCATCAAGGCCGAGCTTTGTAACATATGAAAAACGAAGCCTTGTTATAATATGAGACAAGACGATGGTAACTTGCTCTAAGTGCAGAAGTTTCGCATTCGCCTAGAAAGGCAGAAAATAAATTCACCTTTGAGGAAAAGTCTTTGAATCTGAGTTTCTTGACACGGCAACCTGCTCTAAATGCAGACATTTCGAATTCGCCTAGAAAAGGCAGAAAAATACATTCACCTTCGATAGAAAATCATCGAAGCTAAACTTCATCATACAAAAGACGAAGCCTTGTCGCAATACAAGACAAGATGATAAGAACTAGCCATCGAAACAGAAAAGTCGCCAAATAGGCAGAGAAAAACCTCCTCGTCTTCGCAAAGAGATTGCGAAGCGATTCAAATGGCAAAAGAACCGAAACGATAACTTTTTCATCAGAAGGAAAAATTACCATCCAAAGGCTAAGAGAAGGCCGGCTAAAAACTGTATTCGCATAGAAAGAGCGAAACAAACAGCAAAAGAGGCTAAAAGCCATCATCAAAGGAAAAATCAAAATGAATTCTACAAAAGCAGCAAAGACATCACCGATAAGGCTAAGCAAGTCTGAAAGGTGAAACAAAAACCTCACCTTCGCAACCAGCAAAGGCTGGGAGAAGAAGAGAAGACTAAGCGAAGGTTGACGAAGCTATAAAATAGCCAAAAGCCTCAGGCTACCAAATAGCGAATGCTATGGCCAATCTAGCCAACGAATGACAAAAACAGAAGAAATAATCTCAAGTTACGATAAACAGCAAAAATTCAAAGGCTCTATGCACAGCTCGAAGTCATCGCAGAACATGAAATACATGGAAAAAGATATTTGATGTAATAAAGCCTTAACAACTTTAATAAAGCGTATATTACATCAAAAAAAGTATCCAAAATACATATAGAAACAAAGGTCATCCAAAAACTATCTACATCAGCCAATCGAAGTGTCGGCGTTGGGAAATCTGGCCGACGAGTAAATTTAGACTGCACGCTTTGGAGGGTGTGATCTAGTTGGGGAAAAATGGAAAGGAGGAATAAGAGGATCGGGCTCTCGAGGCCCTACGTCCAGCAGTGGGTTTGATTCGTGTTGCTGGTAGTAGGGGTTACAAGCTTCTTCGAGAGAGGGATACGCTCCTAAGTCTCTAAGTGTTGTGTGAGTGTGTGCTCGTCCTCACTAGAGCTGCGAGAACGAGAAAGATGGGAGTGTGAGTTCTACCTCAGATCGACTCGTTTGCTTGGTGGGCCAGTCTTCCCTTTTATATTCTCCAAGGGGAGACCGGCCGATTACGAGAAAAGGCGGTCGGCTCGCTGTCGCTCGGCCGCAAGGCACGGGACCGGGGACTCCTTCTCCTTCGCTCCCTTCTCTGGTCGGTGGTGATGACGGTGGCCGCAGTCCGCGACGGCAAGGGTGTCCATGCACTGTTTACCTTCTGTAGCACCCCTGTGGAGTGGTTACCTGCATTGTTAGAGTTACGGCCCGTACTGTTGATGTTATGACCTGCACTATTGGAGTTACGGCCTCTACTGTATGATGCGGGGAAACGGGGGGATGACTAAACCTTCTGATGAGCAGAAGATAACAACTTCCGGTCACAAAAATGTCTTTAGACTCCTTCTTCCTCCTTCTCTCCTTCC
>LAPY01005273.1:3442-13471 GCA_000970635.1 Eragrostis tef | reverse complement strand
CATTATACGAAGTTATACGAAAATGTGTCACCCTTTGAAGTGTTTTGAAGTAAGCCCTGTATCTCTAGCCAAAGGGTTTTGCTATGTTCATGGACAATCAATTTGGAGCAACACTGGATGAGAAAATCATCCCAATAGTTCCCATGCCCTTGATACAATCAATCAAGCTATACTTGGAGATTATATATCTCAGAGAGAGAGAGAGAGAGAGAGATGTATTCTCCCTTGTCATAGCAGCATCAAGTATAAGATCCAACAGTTGCAATTTTCAAAGTCTGAGGACGACCTTCCCAAGCGAATGTCTACCCAATAGACCACATACAAACCAGGCAATGTGCAATTTCTAATAATTGCACAAGGGCACTACATCCAAAACAGAAACATTTTACTCTCCTTACAGTATTTCCTCTGAAAATAAAATGCTCATATAGAATCACAAGAAGTCCAGCATATAAGATTCCACAGACACAATATTGCATACTTCGAGGATTCACGTTGAAACAATGTGCTGCAGCAGGCTATACTATGGAAACGATACCCCTATCATGCGTATACATCCAATCCGTACTAGCCTAATGACTCTGAAATTAACAAACTTCCGGGCAGATTTCACATTCATCGGGCCTAACATAAGATTATCAGGATGAATGAGCAGAAATAGGCGCACCAACGAACTATGCCCAGTTAGTGAAAGCCTTGATTACAATACTAACATGATCAACACTCAAAAGGTAGCATAAACCATTGGAATATTATCCTTCATGCTTGTGCTGAATGCATAACCACTATAAATTAGCAACCGGCAATAGAAACCATGCGACTACACAGATTTCACGCATACAGTATATTCAGATCTCCAGCAATCTATACCAAATACATATTGAATCCTGAATTCCTGACCGAGATACAAATCCGGTAAACTTTCGTTCAGATAATAACCAGTTAAAAACAGAAATCTCAAAATTCCCCTGAATTAACGGACGTAGCATGTCGATCGCACACAGCATCGCCCATCCGAACTTCCAAACAGACGGATAACATCACACAGTACAAACATGAAACAGAGGCAAAACTAATTCTGGCTAACGAACTCAACTCCGCGCAACCAACCAACCAACCAATCACCGCGCGCTAGCTCGAAAATACAAATAGGTCGCGGAAGCAACGGAGCCGAGGCGGGAAGAAGAGGAGAGCAGGGAGGAGCTTCTCACCGTCGTATTTGCATTCGACGAGCATCTTCTTGAGCACCAAGAGGCACGTCGGGTCGTCGTCCACCACCAGCACCTTCATCCCCACGGGGAAGTCCGCTCCCCGCGCCTCGGCCGCCGCCGCCATCTCCTCCTTCACCGGGGAGACAGAACCAGCCTCACCTCCCACCCCGCCTCGCCCGGCGGCAGCGCCTCGGGAGCCGCCCGACCGCCCCAGGAGCCGGCTCGGATTCAGAGACGGAGGAGGGGGGAAAGGGAGAAGCGAGACGGAGGAAGCGGAGGAGGAGGAGGAGACTAAATCGCTAAGCGCGATTAGTAAAGCAAGTAAAGCACGGGATTTGGGGACGGGATTGGCCCGGGCAGGGATTAGGCGAGTTTAACAGTGCTTCTCTCTCCTCCCTGTCCCTGCTTTCCACTTGCGGCCGCGGCCGGCGCCCTCCCCTTTTCTCTCGAGATGGCTGCGTGCGCGCTTAGCTGGCCGCTACGGGGTGCTTCCTTTTTAAAACGGGGAGCATTGATTTTGTCCTGATTTCCTTCCATATTTCTGCTCCCGTCTCGGATGCTCGAGCTTTCCTTTCTTCGCATCGCGTGGATTTTTACTGGACCTATCAGGACTCTCCTGGATCGCCTGGATTGAAGTTGGTGAGCAGTAATACTACATGTGGTTGGCCCCATGGCTCGAGCTTGCCTCTGAAGTTTCTATTCGTTGTGCGTTCATATGTAGGACGTGTTTACAAGTATATGACATTAGAACTTGAATATTTTCAATGGGCGATTTATATTTCGAAAAGTTTCAATTGAAGAGTTTGAATGGTTCATGGCTCCCATAAGTCTTGTGCATCTTATCCCAGCCCAACTATTGTCGCCTTGGTGCACATAGCAAGATTCCATCACGCTATGTTCCATTCATGTTTTTTTAAGAGAAAAAAGAAATTCTGGGCACATCTATTTTTAGTACTAAATTAACGTACTTGAAATTACTCCATATCTTGTAAAGATCTTTTTTTATTGACATACTTAAAGCGGCTTAAGTACTGACGCTAAAAATACCATTTCCCATGAAGCTAAAAAAACATACTCCTAAGAAGCTGCTAAACTGAGGACCCCTGTCATTGATGGTGATGGGTACCTATTTTTTCCTTCATGCTGGTCAAGAAGTACTAGTCTATACTCTATACCATGACTAGCGACCCTTTTGGTCAGGGTTCTTCATTCAGGTATGCCAACGAAGAGGTGAACCTTGCATTAGCAGCTTGACAACCAGCGCGTTTAAAAAAAAAACTTGACAACCTGCGCAATTGGCATTCTTGATTATATTTGAGAGCAATTAAGAAAATTAAAAAAGTGCAACCTTACACAACCAGCTCTAAAAAGATTGCAGATTGATAATGCTACAAGTGTATGTCTTGCAAGTGGTGCCCACTTGCCACGTGTTCTAGCCTCTACACATGTGCACGATCCTCTTTGCTCTATGAATTACATCAAAAGAAGTACTACTTCTTTTTTGAAACAATGAAAAGAAGTACTTGCTAGTACTTAACAAATGAGAAAACTGTTGCGCAGTTTTTCTTATTTCTGGATTCCATTTTCTTCCATGCAATGAATAATTCATAGGAATAAGAAATTTCCAAGCATGAAGAAGCACAACAACTAAAGAAATATATAAATCAAACAAGACGCTACAACTTTTCAATAGCACATACGCTCGAATAATTAGCGGTACCGTACTTGAAATTAAGCAGATATGAAATCATCCCTAATGTAGGGCGTAGGGGCTACACTAGGGTACGGGCATCCGTCGGATCAAAAAGAAAATAAAGAGTTCCCAGCACCTGGGCGCAAGCCACGGCCACAAGGTGTGTCACACGACTCGCGAACAAGAGAGGATCAACGCAGCGCAGCTCAATGACTGCGCGTCGATGCGTCCATGATTGGTCAAGGTTTACTTGTGGTTGGGGATCCGGATCCTCTGAGATGACCCCTTGTGCGCTGCATGTGATGGGACTGCTCGCGCTTTACCACACGACCGGGTAGTGCATTCTGAAGGGAAAGGAAGACCCAGATGTGTGGTACTAGGCTGGCACAAGAGCCAGGCCAGGGCACTTGGCATGCGGAGCAAATCATGTGGATTGTGGAGTTCTCCGGGCACTTGGCAACTGGCAAGCTACTTGTTGTTTGATTACTCAAGCGTGGCCTGTATGATGCAAATAAATATCATGTCAACTTATGTTTCTTCGCATTCCATGTTGCAATTTGAGTATCATAGAAGTCGACACTGCTGCCATGAAGTGTACGGGAGTCCGGCGATTGGGCTGTTAGGATTTTTTTTTGTTAAAGGCAATAGTTAAATTATCTAAAGCCTTCTTCCCTTCCTGCTCTTAATGATATCTATACAGTTGTTCCGCTTCAAAATAATGGAGCATATACTACTAAAATTGATGACCCTAATGGTGCACGCTAACATTAATTAATTATCAAATGAGCTAGTTTTTCATGAACTAGACACACCTAGCTCAAATGGTTAAGTCTTTGTGGTGTAACATGACCATCAAGGTTTGAGTCTCTAACTCTGGGTGTGATCCTTTGTGCTTTTTACAACTGTAGTAAATTTGCAGCTGCTCTCCACAGTATGGGTGCTCTCATTTGCAGATCATTCAACGGACCTTTGTGGTGAATTCATCAATTGTGAGATATGTCGGTCCAATATTTCTTCGAACACCGTCATAGAAGAGTGCATATATATGACAGTCCGTAGTTAAGCCTCTCTCTCTCTCTCTCTCTCTCTCTCTCTCTCTCAATTTTGCACGTATATCGGTGAGTAATCTACTCCACCCTAGTCCCAATCAAAACTGAACAAGCCATCTATTCAACTCATAGTTCCACGCACAACGAATGGGCTACTGCCAACGCGAGAACAAAAGAAACCACTGACGGAGCTTAGAAACGGCCGATGCACATGACCCGCCCACTATTTTGTGCCTACCATTCTTCCCTCTGGAGGAAATACTTGTGTAGCTCGAGATCTTCTCCTCTATGAAAACACGCTCTTTAGGATTTTACCGTATCTAATCTAAGTCACAAGTGGAGCTACTAGCAAATCACTCGCTTCTATGTGATCTATCATCTTTTGTGCTTATTATAATGTAGACATGTCGAGCTACAAATGCGAACGTCTGCCAGAGAATGACTCCTCATGCAGAGGTAGGCAAGCAAAAACTTCAGACACAGGATAGCATCATAGTGCTACAAAGTAGTAGTGTGATTATAAAGATCACCAAGATACTACCTAGACGTGTGAGTGGTTTATATAGATTAGAAACAGTCAAAATGTAGACATGAGCAGTGCTGAATCAATCCTTGGACCACATATATACGTCCGTAACATGTAAGCTTTGCACGACGTACTCCTACGAAACCGTAGCTGCAGAAAGCAACAAGCAGCCAAACGGCAGAACAGGGTCAGGTGACTTGCAGCGGTTGACGAAAAGAATACGAGGATAAGATCTGGATCCTAGTACAGCATGAGAAAGCCACCAAGGGATGGGAAGCCGTGCCAATGTGCGTACGAGATGCTAGGGAATCTCGGGCCGCCACTTTCGCAGTTTTCTTTTCCCTCCCCTCGAGAACCCGGGGGGGTTACGGTTCCGATGCCATGGCCGGGAGTAGTTAAACAACTGGGCGCCCCACCTGACGGCGAAATCCTTGTGCCGCGGCACCACAAAGTGGTTTCGGCGAGGTGGAGGAGCGTTACGTTTGACGGCGACGCGGTTTTCCCTTTTCTCGCCATTTTGTCTAGTATCACCGTTAGACAGACTCACTTTAGATCAGACCTCACCTTACGTGTTGCCATCTGGGAGCACGCTTGCAGTGGTAAAGCGGTCTACCGCCTTGTTGAGCCCTGCCGGCGACACGTGTGCCGAGTGTTGTGTGTATGCAGTGCTCGTCGCAGCACGCAGCTCGTTTTCTGCTGGTATCGTGACCTGAAGCTGCTCGTGGTTTAAGCATAGACAGTCGTCAGCTTGAGCCCGAGCAGGAACCACCGGGCTTCCGGGCTTCTTGGCAGATGGTTACGAGCGCAGGGCTTGACGAGACGAGAACCACGAGTCGCTGTTGGGCGTCAGCGCTGAACCGCCAAATCTGACCCGACAGTCACCAGCGCGACGGAAAGCCGACACCTACACGCACGCGCTTTTGGACGACTCTGCCGGCCGGCTTCGCCTGGAGCTCAAGGATCCCCGGCCGCCAGCGAACGACGGAAGACGAATCCGACTTGGGTTCCGTGGATGGACGCCCGCCGCATCGCCACCCGGCCGNNNCCACCAGCCGCCACCGCATCATCGGCTGCTGCTGCTTCACCCACCAGGACATTTCCGCACGCGGGTACGGCGAGCGCGGCACGTCGCTTTCGCGTCCTAGCCCCAGAGCGCCACCGCAGCTCTGATCTAGTCGTGGTTATCCACAGGGAAAAGTGAGGGTGACCTCGACGTGGCGAACGGCGAGGCCTCGGCGGCTGCGAACCACTGGTTAGAATGTACGGCAGCTTTTCTGTTCTGCTACCAGATCAGGGTAGAGATCCGCCGTAGCGTACAACAACAGGTTACGCTCGGCTCGGGTATACACAAACACAACAGGCAGCCTATTTGGCTGCAGAACTAAACCACAGAAAGTTGTCCAAACAATCTTCACCAAGAAAAAAAGGGTGTCTTAAAAGATACTCCACCGTATTATTATCAATACAAACACGGTTCGACGGAATAAAGTTTGCGAAAGCGGAACAGTTGGATGGTATGGTACAGCCTATGGGTCTCAAGAAAATGGTCCTACAAGACTTTGATGCTTCAGCCTCACTGTTGAGACGAGGGTCATCAAGGGCTTATCCTGAAATGTAGCTTTCTAACCACCATCAGCAACGCACCAAGAACAAAGAGCCGTGTATTTTAACATTGCCCGGCGAGCTTTTCTTGGTCCACAGTGGTCTTCCCCAGTAGATGCCTCAGGAAATCGGTGTGCAGCGCGTGACCGGCCTTTGTTACAGAAAACGAAAGGTTAAGGTCAGGTGTCTGAGGCCCAAGTGGACGCAACCAAGTAGAAGAAAACTAGGAAGGCAAATGTACAAGCTGCCCTGTAGGATAGAGAATATTCTTAAACAAAAAAGAAACAGTAGCGTAGAATATGCTATGACTTCAGGCGAGAACCCAATTATCTCAGGGCCACATGTAAACGAGGCAACTTGAAAGCAAGAGGCTGTGTGATGTTCCAACAAAAACAGAAAAAGGTGGTCTGTAGTTTAAGGTCACATCTATAATGAGTGTAAAATGCAACTTGCAAGGCTTTAGTTGAGTAACCTATCACAGTAACGGTACTCTTTCACTTTGTAAATGATTTGCCCTTTTGGATCAACTGTAACTTTTTCCTAACTTTGACTGGTACTCTAATCTATCAGTGGTCTGAAGTCAGTGTCCAATATTTTCACTGTCATGAACTGCATAATCTTTTTGCCTACCACTACAGATCAAAGTGAATATTAATTCTGTATTCACTATTTTGTAAAGAAAACAGACAACCCAACGCTGGAAAAGACAAGTCAATGATATGAATATGAACTGATGATACAAACATATAAAAAGTTAATCCCTGAATACTGAAATTGATGAACTGAACAAGCTTCACAAAATTAAATCACAGATGTCAATGAACTGAACATAACCATGTGCAACATTTTATGCAAGGGTTCCATTAACATACAGTCATAAACTATCACCCATCATATTATTGAGATCTGGTGAAACTTGAAGTCCCTATCGTCAATATTAAACAACCATGAAGACAAGAGGTTAAATGAAATCTAAAAATGGATCGAGTGGCAATTTCAGCAGCGGTGAACTACAAAACTTAAACTAAGAATAGTGAGACTAAAATGTGAAAGGAATTCTATGAGGTCACACATCAGTATGCAAACTAGTGTACAGAACAGCAGAACTTCGAACTAATCCATGCTTCCTGGACGAGGTGATTGCTCTACAATTTTTCAAGGAACCAAGACTTCTGAAGCAGATACTAGCTTGCTATACCACACATTACAATATTGTGCTTAGTTGAACTTGAAGGACATACCTTATATGCAACTATATGACCGATTGGAAAACCCTGGTTGCCATTCTGAGCAAGAAGTGAGAAGTCACCTATAAGGTCTAAAATCTTGTGGCGGCAAGGTTCATTGTCAAACCTCAGTGGTGGATTTAACCAGCCATCAGTCATGCTATAGGCAAAGAAGAAGTATTAAATTTTTTTTATACATTACCAAGAGGAAGTACACAAGCTAAATCACGAAACTTCATTCCAAGATAATAGGTTGCATCATCATCAATGGGCAAAATTTTCAAAACAAAGAAAGCATGTCTTACTAGTTTGCCTGTATAGACCACCAATTCTGGCGGTCAGCTGCACCAACAGTACATGTTCATACCAAACTAGTCAGGATTCAACACAAAAGGATGACATTCATCATGAAAGTTATGGTAGGTCCAACGAAATTAATATTTATACAAAGTTCACACTTCACAGTACACGATCATACTAATCTAGTCAAATACAAAAACTAAGCACTGAACAAACTCCTATCAATTTTATAAATTCTCTAGTAACAAAATCAACTGTGTTTCTACACATTCAGCTAGCCATAGCACAGATATTCAATAAATGAAGCAATCCCAGGGTTCAAATCAAGCATCACCCTGTATTCACAACTGGTGCGTTAGAGTACAAACTACAAACCTTTTAGAACTATGTCAACAAAGAAACCATCAATATGCAGTTCTACAAAAAGTTAGAAAAACTAGAAGCGATTTTTTTTTTGCAGCAGCAGCAGATAAGCATTCACCTGCAAACCATGGCATTTTCTAGTGACCCTCCTTTGATAAGCCCAGCATCACGCAATTTTTCAACCTTAGAAGTCAGAAATGAAGCAAGCAAAAGAGAGTCAGTACACTATTGATAAGAGCACAGATTTATTAAGTCCCATAGATGACAGAATTTGTGAGGAAAATATAACGAGTAATTGAACGACAGTCCCAAGGAATGTCAAAAACACGCAGAACAATAAAGCCAGCAAACTTTTGAAGAAAATGATCTGCTTGAAGCCCTCATCCATGCAATTATTACTGAGTAAGAAAGTGCTTTTAGATCCAGATAATTATTATTATGGAGTACTCTAGGAGATTGAAACAAATATAAAACAATGTATCTAAAACAATGAAAAATTATATGCGAATTAAGAAGGTATCTTCTCAAGCAAGTACAGGTCCAAGCAGTTTCCAATACAAGTTAGTAGCACAAAAGATGATCTTATACAGAATGAAAGGAGAGAAAAGCAGTGCAGAAAGAAAATGCCTTGGATAAAAAACATGAACTAATGTATAAGTACCTCCTCAAATACACAAAAAGTTCTGGCAGAAGCGATCTTCCTTGAGTATATATCAGCATCCAGGAAAGTGGAAAGCCATTGACACCCAATTGCGGGCACCTACAACAGGTCGTACTGTGGTCAAGGTCTAATGCACATGTTTGAAATGCTTTCAACATTTTAAGGACCCAAAAGTGATAATAAAGTAACAAGAATACTTGTGATGTGATTTGTTACTCTCATAGCACAAGGAATTTGTCTTAACTGGTACATGAACATTTTACTAGGGCAGAGAAGAGAGGATACACGAACTTCCAACTTCACCATAACGAACTATTATGGTCCATAGAATTACTAGCGATAGCATCATCTCGAACAAAAGTTAACCCTCACAGCCTCATAAACAAAAATTTTAGACCTTAACACTCATTAAGAGAGGATACTCTCACTTCCAACTTCATCCATAAGGAATTATTTACGTCTATCAGATTACTGGCAATACCATCATCTAGAACATAAGTTAAGCCTTAGTGCCTCATAAACGAAAAAATTAGACCCTAATACCCATGTTCCTGTAGACATCAATTGTATAGCCGTATATGCCACTAGCCAACAATATTCTGGTGATGTTACAAAAGCACAAGCTGGCCTCTGCCAAAAAACGATACAAATCCAGCCATATCATGGGTATACAAACTATGAGTTGAGCAACTACCAAACCAGGCCATTCATGAGCATGAAATAAAATCAGACCGACAATATCACTTTTAGGTAACATTGAACTGTGATCAGGTTCATTGTTAAGGCATACAATGGCCTACTAAAGTATCGTATATGTTAACTAGGAACATTCTAGGCATGCCTACTTACTCTTGACAATCACTAGAGAAAATAGAAAATGCAGTCGAATGCTCCAAGCAGACAGAAAAAATCTAAGAAATTTGCACAAAAAAATAAATAAACAGAAGGAAGCAGCGTTTCCTCATTTAGAAAGGCAGAGAGGACAGAGGAGACTACCTTTGGAAAATCAATTCCATATGTTATATTGATCTGCGAGCTAGGGAATGCAGCTACAAAGCAATCATCTCTCCGCACGTATACAGGATCATGAATCTCGGGGGCCAGTTTCTCCAACTGCTGCCCACTGGTATCCTCTGCTGCACACAAACCGGCGCTTTGTATTGCCTCTACCCACTCTTGCGCTGATCCATCAAGCAAAGGAATCTGTCATCACTTAACCACTTCACATCACAAGACATCACGCTGCAACGATCTTCGTTGCAGAGGATTCAAGCATCGATAACAACATCTACACAGCTAAGGCTGGCAGTTGCGAGAGCGAATGGCAATCAAGCAGAAGGCCTACACACCTCGTCGCCGCCGCTAACCTCGACGCGACAGTTGTCGACGCCGAGAGCC
>LAPY01005271.1:2427-12575 GCA_000970635.1 Eragrostis tef | reverse complement strand
TAGCCACGTTGACGGGTAAGTCTTGCTGAGTATTAGTTGCTCAGAGTTTGGCTCTATTATGTTTTATGCAGGTAATATCTTTGTTCCCGACTCGACTAGTGGAGGTGGCCAGTGGGACGGACAGCCTCCTGAGGGCTGGACTGTTCACTGGGAGCTGGATGAGTGATATCCAGCTGAGTTCGCATCATCGGGCTTGTGATGCGGATTCGTGTATCGTGAGCGCGTGCTCTTTTGTATCGTGGTCTCGTCGGATTTGTATTTTGTTTGGCTTTCAGACTTCTGCTGTGCTACTCGAGGTTTTAATTGGATTAATGTAATAACTTAAAGACTTAAATTGTGCTATTTATGTGATGTACTGTTGTGTCTGTTCATCAGCACGTACCGACTCGATCCTGCGGATAGCGATAACGCTACAGCTAGCAGTTTTATTCATTGTTCCATTCTTTTTCTCTTGTCCTTTGTACCACAAAAGATTTGGAACTATTTACTACTTTTGGCGTCTTTTTAGTTTCTGATGATAGTGGGAAAGAAGACCTTTATCCTAATTGGAAAACAGTTATTCCGGATTGCCATTTTCACTTTCTTTTGTGGGCCATGAACAACATCACACTGTTTAGAAAACTGAATATCAAGGGTAGATTTCTATAGTTATGTGGTGTATTGGCAAATCTTAAACTCACATTCACATGGCTTCCGTGAATTACATTTGATTTGAAGTCAGCAACGATTCCTGACTGAGCAGCTTATCCATCTTCTGAGCTTTAAACTTGGAATCCCTGTTCTAGATGATGGCCAAAGTTAATAAAAGGCCGCAAAATATAACTCTAAACTCAAGGAACCAGTAAATGGCAAAAGATCCTTCAAACTCAAAAGCGGGCATGGAGTCATGGACTGCCCCTAACCCTCTCAGCTTATGAGTTCGAAAGATCCTTCAGACTCATAAACTGATAAGCAGATGGACTGACCTAACCTTCCTCACACGTGTCCGCCCAAGTTTCAAACGTCCTCTCTCCTCATCTTTCTCCCTCTATCCTCATATTTTATTTCAGTTCGGTTCAGCTATTGCAGTGCACCCCCACCCTTTCCCGTGCTCAATACCTATACTGGCCTCCCAGAGTTGCCAAGTCCCCCACCCAATACACATTTTAGATTGAGTTCAATTCCGGTGCTACGCTCCTCGGCACCCTTTCGAAATCCTTCTTACACATCACCTGGCGCGCCACAATGTGGAGACATGCATCCTCCAGGGATGAGGAGCTTTTCTGTCCATTGTTCTAGTCCGAGCTGGGCCCAAACTTCTGACTTTTCCAAACCTAATTCCAAACAAGACCATGTTCCATTTCGACCTTGGCCCAATGTTCTGATAAAGTAGGGCCCAAAGACCTTGTGCGACATCCTCTCTGCATCGATTCGGTGACGAGCTGGAGTTCTATACTTCTACTAAGAACAAAAAAAAAAGATATTCTACAATTGTAAAGTAATAAATATACTTTTGTCTCATATATCATGCAAATTTATTTTTGAGATACATAAAAAGCCCCTACTATCATTTGTTCGTAGCATATCCAAGAACCAAACACCAGCATCTGTAGATTGTTTATTAGCTCATACCAGGGTATAGTTGTTTTGCACGATATATTGATATCATTTACTTTTGGAAACATGAATACATATTACTAATAAGAGTATATCCAAGATGCATATCACCGTACCTGGACACAGTTAGGATACATGTAAAGTCCCCTTCTTGGTATTATTAATTGTAGAACATCCAAGATGCACATCAATAATTAATGTCTCCTAGCAATCCAAGATGCACATCAATAATTAATAAATATTTTTGAGATACATAAAAAGCCCCAGTATCATTAGTTCGTAGCATATCCAAGAAACAAACACCGGCATCTGCATGACATAGAGGTATCATTTACTTTTGAATGCGTATTACTAAAAAGAATACATCCAAAATGCATATCAACATATCTGAACTTAGTTCGGAATAATGTGGAGTGTTCTAATGGGGGTGTGATAAAACTTAGCGATATAAATACTGGTTCAGCTCCTAGCAAGCAGCATCAACACATTTGAAAAGGAAAAAAAAAGCAAGCATCATCAATATGGTAGCTCGGTCGTCAATGGCCTCCATCGCCCTGCTTGCCATGTTGATCCTCTTTGTAACCGCGGCCACCACTCAAGTAGCCGGTGCCGCCAACAAGCCCGGGTCATCACCGGACCTAGTGGTGGAAGCATGCAAGAACTTCTCACAGGGAAACTTGATGGCCAGCAAGCTTTACTTCAAGGAGGAAACCTGCATCTCGGTGCTCCGTTCCGACAACCGGAGCACGGTGGCCAAGGACCATGGCGACCTGGTGCTCATCGCCTTCGATCTTCTCAGCTACCGTAGCGGCGAGGTTGCGGCGAAGATCGACGAGGTCCTCCGCGGCCACGTGGTGACAAACTGGACGGAGCACGCGTTCCGGTACTGCAGTGCTGACTACGGGTTCATGATGAAGACGCTTCCGACGTGTCGCGACGTCTTCCTCGACGCCATGTTGTTATCACGAGGCAAAGAGCCGATCTTAGGTTACCGGCCCGGTGACGCACTGGACTGTATGGACAGGTTGGGTGAGGCTGCCGAGGACTGCCGCATATGGTTGACTGACAAGCCGGATTACAAGCAGACAGAAGAGTTTGAGACGGTTGTCAGGCATGCTAGTCTTGCCTGGGGCTTGATGGAGATAGCATTGAACTATCTGGATCCTTTTTCGAAATGGTAGATTTTTGTTTTTTGAGGGCTTCGAAATAGTAGATTGAATAGCTCCCCAACTAGCCTCGTGTGTCGAAGACAAGAACAATAATAAATTGGAGTTCTCCTTCTTCTTTTTTGGTCAGTTATCTCAAGCTATAGTAATTAAACTGGAAATTGGAGTCCACATACTAACCTGGGCATCTATCTACAGAACACAAAAACACAACAATACAATTTTGTAAGCTTTATAGTTTTATAATTTTTCCATTAGTTGCTTACAATATAAAACTATAAAGTTACTCTATATGTCTTTGTTACATATAGATCGAATTATACTGTCCCTACTATAAAGTTACTCCAACAGAAAAAGTTCATATTCGGCAGGTAAGTATCCATGAAAAATTTCGATGCTCATTAGGCATGTCACTAATTTTCGATGGTAAATATAGTATTTACTCAGCAAAAGAAAGACATGTGGTTATGTGTCCTGCAAGGTCGACAGACAAAACAGTTTGTGATGATAATTTTTAGACTTAATTGCTTCTTGAAGTTAATACCTTCAATGAAACTCTTCCTTAGTAGAAATGACCCCATCGTCTAATGGTATACTCCCTCCATTCTTACACTGTTTTCGTTATGACAACTCTTAGTCTATTTTTTAACTAATTTTGTTGTCCTAATGACAACAATTTAAACATGAAGGTAGTACCATATTTTCAACCACCAAAGTGACGTGTATGCGGGGAAAGGAGCAGCAGCATCAAGGTTCCATGTTGGTCTCTCCCCACTCCCCATCGGCGTTTTCACCGCTGGTGTGTGGGTGGGGATCCATTGTTTTGGAGGGGTAGTTTTAGATCTTTTTTAGCTTCTTATCCATTGTCTTAATTTGTAGATTCGTTATAGTTTTATATCCTAAAATCATTTGTTGGACTTTTTCAACCCATAATGGTTCAACTCACTTGAACGGTGACAAGATGCCTATTGCGAACATTGATTGTTAGATGGTTAATCGTAATTTCCCTTTGTTTCCTTTCGACAGATAAGAATAAGATTGCTCCAAAAGCCTCCATCCATAAAGATCGATTTTGTGCACCCATGATGGGAGCACCACCGTACTGTTTGAGACATGATCAGATTATTACTATAGTCTCATTACCTAAATCATGAGATTAATTTTGTGAACATGTTTATCAAGTGGATCATATGACACATATTTCCTATTGTTAAATAGAGCATATCCAAGAAAAAAAGCATATGCATATATCTATAGTTAGCCCATACAATGTATTGAATTTCCATGATATGATTTATTTTTGGATAAATGTAAATCTGCCTGGTGGTATTATTTACTATATACCACATCCAAGTTACACATCAATAATATCCTAGCAATACTGATATATAATTTGTCATAAGACACTGAATAATGCATGTTTCTATCATCAGGTGGTTTCTTGGTTCGTGTAGCGTTAGCCGTTCTCGATCTCTAGCATAAATCTCCTGGGTAGGCTGGCATGCTATGCCACACACATCAAATTTCAAAATTATAGGGGTATAATATAAATGAAACTTTGGAAGAAAATTTCCCTGACTTTGTTTACGTAAATAGCTTTTGTCTGACTTTGTTGACATGTTGAATATCCACAGTTTGTTTTATTTTAGGATACATGAAGGCCCCTTCGTTATATTATTAATTACAGAACATCCAAGATAACGTATCCTAACAATCCAAGATGCACATCCAAGATTATTTTTGTGAACATGTTTATGAAATGGACCATATGACACATATATATTTACTGTTGTTAAATTCGAGCATATCCAAGAAACACACCAATATATTTATAGTTAGCCAATAACAATGTATTGAGTTTCCACGAGATGATTTATTTTTGGGTACATGAAAAGCATCTTGGTGGCATTATTAATTTTATAGCACATCCAAGATGCACATCAATGATATCCTAGCAATATTGATATATAATTTGTCAGAAGACATTAATTGAATAATGCATGTTTCTAAAGTACTCATCACGTCGTTTCTGGTTCGTGTAGCGGTAGCTGTCCTCGATCTCTAGCATAAATCTCCTAGGGAGGCTGGCATGCTACGCCACACACATCAAAATTCAAAATTAAATGTAGGGGTATAAATGATCCCCTTCTTGGTATTATTAATTATAGCACATCCAAGATGCACATCAACGTATCCTAGCAATACACGTATAAAATCTGTAAGTGATGCATAGGACTTATTCAGCGTTTGGTCTAAAAAGGGGGTCCATTCAGGTTATAAATACTGTATTGCCGTCATGATCTACCTCTCATTCAGGACATATGCCCATTAGGACATTCCTAGCCAGCTGCTTCTACAATGGCAGCGCGGTCGTCTATGGCTTTTATCACCCTTCCCACTATGCTCCTCCTTTTAGCCATGACCATCACTCAAGCAGCCAGCAGCAGTGACAGGGGAGACACTATGCCCGCTTCAGAGGACCTGGTGGAAGAAGCCTGCAAGAATCTCACAGAAGGAAACATATTGGGCAACAAGATGCGCTTCGATAAGAAGACCTGCATCTTGAACTTCCGTTCCAACAACCGGAGCGCAATGGCAAAGGACTATGGAGACCTGGTTGTCATTGCCTTGGATCTTCTCAGCCTCCGTACCAGTGAGGTCGCCGTGAAGGCTGGCCAAGTGCTCAGCGGCTCATCTGCGCCACAGAACTGGACGGAGCTTTCTTTGCGGTACTGCGCAGCCGACTATGGAGTCATTTTGAACACGCTCCCTGTGTGCCGCGACATCTTCCTCGACTTGAAGCCACGGGGCAAGAAGGCTGAACATCATGACGCCATGCTGGCACTAGACTGTGTGGACCGGCTGGGTATGGCAGCAAGGGATTGCTATATCTGGTTAAGCTCACACGCACACGGTTATGAACAGACGCATGTGTTTGAGGATGTCCTCATGCACACCGGCCAAACCTGGGGCCTGATGGAGATAGCCTTGAACTATTTTGATGATGATGATTCTAGTTGGTAGATTGACCACTTGCGGTTCAGCATCAAAGGGGCCTCTATTTAGTCCCATATATACATGTACCCGTACAACAATAAACAGTAATAAACTGGAGTCCTAGTCTTGTTATGTCAGTCTTGTGCCTTGGTCTAGTATCGAAAAACGGACGAAATTATCAGAACCACCGCTCCAGGCTCTAGCTCTAGCTTAGAGTCTCTTGCTCCTGAATAACTCGAACAAGTTAGGAAATAAGCGCACCATACCGTCAGGAAAAACAACGAAATGGTGATTCGAGGACTGACGTGGCATAGTCAAGTGTTAGGCCGGGTGGTGAGGTAGGTTAGAGGACTGATGCGGAGTGAAGCCTACTTGACAACAATTAGCCAAGCAAGGTTAATGTTGGTTCATCTTGCCCTTGCTGCTTTCTTTTACTTCTTTTAACTTTTTTGTTGGTTAATGTTGGTTCTTGTGGGCTTCATGTCTAGCCTATCCTAACCTTTTCGGGACTAAAATGCTTTGTTGCTGTTGTTTTTGATAAAGAGAAAACTTCTTCAATGTATGTCTAATGTTATCTGCATTGATTAGGCAGCTTTTCATCTTTTCAGCTTAAACGTTTCTGATACAACGTTGACATTCCAGCATAAATAAACATAAACAGTATAGAGCAAACATAAAGTCACAGTTTGTCGTCACTTTCTAGTAAGGCGAAGAAAAACAAACCCGAAAATAATATGATTATCATTGTGGAAATACAAAGGGCAGCATTTCAAACTTATAATTTGTACTGCATGGGCAGCAGCATGCGTTAACTAGCAGATGAAAAGCTAGCTTGCGTTCATGTCTTTGCTTGTAGAATTAATTGGACCAAAAGACAGACTTCCAAAGTGTATTAGCATGTCGTACTTGAGCGAAATGTCGAGTGCATTGAATGCTCTGCTCCACCATCTCCAGTCTAAGCTGGATAAAATGAATTATTCAGTCCAAGAAGCCCCTAACATCTTTGCCATAAAGCTATATTTGTCGGCAGCTTCGTCAATCTGAAAAAAAAAGAGAAAAGAAAAAATGCAGAATATATAATACACTGCTTAAATGTTAAGTTAAAGCATGATTGGAAAAGCGATTTGACAAACCAATTTTTTTGTCGTGGAAGATCCATGCCCTGCCTTTCTTTCAATGCGTGCAATTATTGGATTTGTTTGGGGGCTATCCTCAGTGCTAGTACACAGAACGTACTGCAATGTCTATGAATTAAACAGAAAACACATAGAGAGTATCAAATACCTATTGTGCCAAATAAATAAGTTTAACACACTTGTAGTTTTATACAAAATTTATATTTTTATTGAACTATAATATCGATAAAACCACCAAAAATAATAACTGGCTGTGCTAGCTGGGATAAAAACCATACAGGCTAAGGCCACCAACAAGGACAAGTATAAGCTTGAAGGATAGATCAAGCTTATTTGATAGTAGTACCTCATTATGACAACTTTCCTCATCTCTTTAAAAAGGAGATAAGCTTGAAGGATAGATCAAATTCAATTTTAAGAAAATCTTATAACCTACTGATACTTGAAAAAAAAAGAGGCAAAAAGCCACACAGGTGTCACATGAACATACACACTACCTGATCATATTATGAAGGCCAATGATATATCTATCACAGCTAAAAAAAGTTCAGAATAGTTGGTACAATAGTGAAACTTATAAATCACATATTCACATCGTTAACAGAAGACTGTTCTAGGATTGTTCTAGGTCCCCTGCAAGTTTTTATTCCAATGAAACTCAAAGGAACTGAAAACACAAAAGTAACTTACTGCTAACAACTTCAATGAGTGCATTGGCACAACACGATCATCATTGTCAGCTGTCAGCAACAATGTTGCTGGGTACTGGCAGTAGTTACCAGAGCTTTGATCCCATGGTCTCCGCACGTTATGAAGGGGAGAATATCTTGTTTTTGTTCATCAGGGTAGCAAAATGTGAAGGAAAGGTTCAGGATAAAGTTGATAGGATGCAATGACAGCAAAAGTATAACTTACTTAGAAATTACAAATATAAAACCAAATCGAGCACCAAAATAATAACATTTTATTCACTCTCTGATTTTTATTAATGAAGTTAGGACAACAAATTAAATTTAGTTCATTTTTGAGCTAGAATGTTTTCCTAGCTTCATTAATAATAGAGAAGAGGGAGTATCATACAAGAAAATTATAGCATGCATCTTATATGTTCTGGGCTTGTGTCATGTCCTTATGGAAAGGTTAGAGGAAGAAAACGTTTCATAATATCAAATATTGGTGCTACGTACGAATGTGCAATTCAAGATATATTGCAAGCCTTAAAGGGGGAAGAAAGTACGACTGTGTATACATATAAGAAAGAAGCATCCAAAAACTAGTTGGTAATTTCGGAAAATAAGAATATATACATATATATAAAAATAATCAGCTCATCATGTATGTACCAATGTATGCAGAAACGTTACATAAGATTTAGCCTAGGATCTAAAATATTAAGAAACCATTAACAGAACAGAGGGGCAATAAATCGATCACCGTATTTGTTGGCAGGCCTGCACTACCTCTTGTAGCCCTACTTATGTATTTTTCTATGTTTCTATAGAGCAATTTGATGATTTTATAAATGGCTAGGTAACAGCGAAAACAAAAAGCAATGGCACGACTCAGATTTAAGTTATGTTGAAAATTAGAAACATCCATACTTTATAAGCCACTGGAACTCTTCTTCCTTATCTGAACAACCATAGTCTGTAGTCCAGGCATGACCTGTAGAATTAAACATCCATCGAGAAGCTATGTAAATATATACAGGCAAGGGTATCTCTAATCCACAGCAGAACTGAAATAGAATGGTCCCCATAGTGCTCCCTCTGAGGTTGTTCTCAGCTTTTGACGAAGCACCATCAATATATGTGTTTCCAAGTAACATATATGCCTACCATCCCTTCATAATTAACTTCATTGGATCGTATTGGGTTTGATGCAGAGCAGAAACGACATCGCACAGTTTGTCAAGAAAGTGGAAAGATGGTGATGGTAAGGGGGATATTTAATTTTACTTTTTTTTATATATTTGCCATAGCTACACGCTAAAAACTGAGTTATCGTGAAGAAGCGAGTGGGACAAACTCAACATGATTAGAAAGAGGGTTTTGTGTTCCCTTGAAACATACCAATTGTGAACTTGTGAAAACGGAGCATGTCCTGAACACCGCCATGAGCAATAGCACACCCAAAGAGGTCAGGCCGCTGCGACACAGTATATGCTTGAGTTAAATTCATGTAGTATAAATGGTGCATATGGTTAAATTGGGACAAAAAAATATAAATCATGAGCCATTTTATGTAGAAATGAGCCTTTATTCTATATTACCTGATTAATGGTAGCACCAACCAGAAGACCACCATTGCTTCCACCTTCAATGCATATTTTTTTTGGACTTGTGTAGTGATGAGAAATGAGGAATTCAGCACAAGAAACAAAGTCATCAAAGCAATTTTGTTTCATTGCAAGTGCTCCAGCTTTATGCCACTCCTCTCCATATTCTCCACCACCCCGGATATTTGCTACACAGACAACAAAATCCATGTTCTTGCATAGGACAACACGCGCAATACTGAACGAAGGTGTAAGACATATGTTGAATCCCCCATAACCATGTAGCAAAGTTGGGTGTGATCCATCAAGCTTGATATCTTTCTTCGACATTACGAACATGGGAATTTTAGTTCCATCCTTACTAGGGACAAAAACCTGAGTTGGGCAAAACCACAAGTTTTGGTAACTAGAGAAAAACAGAAAGCAAGAAACTATTCAGTCTAGCGAAACCATGATACATTAGCTTAAGAGCAATGGTACTTATGATTCTTCTGATGTTAAATGTAAATTTATCGATTACAAATGATAAGTATGATGGATAAGGTATAGTAATTCTTTTCTTTCCTTTTTTGCGAAGTGGAAGGTATAGTAATTCGGGAGTTAGGTGTGACACCCCGTGTCAAATTTTTTTAGAATTCCTGCAAATGACCAACTGAACAGAAACTCAAACCAAATCGAATTCAAAATTCAAAATCAATTGTTCAAATACTTGTCAAACCAAAGCTTGTGAAGCAACTCAAACTTTTCAATAACAACTTGCTCCGAAGAACAATTCTGTAGAAAGCATATCAGAATAGTGAATTTTGGAGAGTTTTCGAGAATTTTTCCAATTCTGGAAGGGACTCTAAAAATTCAGAGACGATCGTGCAAATCTGGCTGTTACTCGATTTTTAATTCAAAATCTGTAGCACGAAACTGCATCAACCCAAAAAGGAAGTTGTAGCTGGTTTCTGTATCCTGGTCTCCAGAATTTTT
>LAPY01005269.1:9246-31468 GCA_000970635.1 Eragrostis tef | reverse complement strand
ATGAGGGGTCAACACTTCAAATTCTCTCTTCACGAGGTCAGGCATTTGCAAGATATCGTGGTGCAAGGATTATTCCATATATCCAAGTAATAGGGAGCATAAATATAACCAAAACTGCGTGTTTAAGTTATATAATTGGTGTTTCTATATAAATCACCAAAATCTGGGGTGTTATATACAAAAATAACACAATTTTCTGAGTATCCAAGTCAATTTTCGTAATTAACTGGATTTTCTCGTAATTTTCAGATATTCTAGGGATATTCTGGTAATTTCCAGATGTTTCGAGGATTTTTTTCATAATATTCAGTAACGCTGAGGGCTTCTTTAGAATTTCCGAGTATATTCTCGTAAGTTTCTGATATCCTGAGGGCTTCTCTATAAGTTTCGAACTTTTCTGTAAATCCTGAATCGTCCGAGGACTTATTCATAATTTTGGGAAACGTCGGGGACTTTTTTGTAAAATACGCGTCGGAGTATATAATCAGGGCCGAAACCCTAGCTTCACTTCACTCCTTCACTTTCTTCCTATCCACCAGCTGCCGGCTTCTTCTTTCTCTTCTTCTCTTCTGCTTCCACCAAGATCCAGCCGATTCTTCCTTGCTTTTCTTAGATCTGGCCATGGTTGCTCGTGTCCGGAGCCATGGCGGCACGGAGCCAGCTCAGGGCTCGCCTGCGGCTGCTTGGCTTGCAGGCTGGGGTGGCGCGTGGCTCGCCCGAGGCGGCAGCTGCCTCGGCGGCGAGTTGGCAGCTCGCGCGCGGAGCCATGGCCGGTACTCGGCGGCTCGTGGCCGGACCGGGGCCGCGCCAAGGCGAGGCCGGGCCAAAGGGCCAGGCCAGAGCGACACCAAGGCGAGGCCGGGCCGGGGCTTGGCTTCGGCGAGCTGGTCCGGTTGCTTCGGGTCCCGTCGGCGTGGCGCGTCGGCGGAGACCGGGCCGGACCGGGCCTCGCGTTCTTCATCGTCTTTTTTTTTCGATCGTCTTCATCTGCAGATCTTTGATTCGTCAATTCGGCGGCATTGACTTGTTGACGAGTTGGCGATGTTCTTCTCTGTTGCCTTGTATATCTAGGGTAGGGTATGAACCCGGTGCCCTGTTTTCTTCTGTTTGCATGGTAGATCTCGAACTTGGCGACTAATTAGGGTTAGGGTTGGGACCTTTTTTCCCCTTATGCTTCTGTTTGCATGGTAGATCGCGATCTAGAGTTAGGGTTCTTCATGAACCACTCGTAGATTCGAGGTGCTGAGCACTCCGGTGACTTTTCACCAGAGGCTTGGCGTCCTGGCGACGTTGCGCCCGATCTATCTTCTTTGCTTTTTTCTTTTTCGAATCTGGATCTAGATCTGCACTAGTATGTGAATCTTGATCTTTGCGTGGTCATCTGACGCAATTGCGCGGGGCTCAATGGCCCTAGCGCGATCTGCACCTCTCGTGCAGATCAGGGTGTGCTATGCACACTATTTGCTCGATGACGATTTTCCGTTTTCGACGATAGATCCAGTCGTCTTTGGGCGGCCGTAACTGGCCCTCGGATCTAGTTTGTTTCTTGGATCTTGACAGCAGCGTGTCGAGTTTGTCGTGGCGATTCGATTTCTGGACAGATCTTGGCTGGCTGCAACGAGTCAAGATAGCAAAAATCATACGTAAAACAAGAATGTACCGTAAATCACCGATCTTCTAGGCCTAATCCTCGATTAGAGCGTGTTGATAACGTGTTAAGTTATCGGCGTACGTAGATCACGACAGATAACAAAAAGTAAAACTGGAATAGAGGAGACGAAATTCTTTATTGCGAAATTCTTGTGTCAGGATACACAAGGGGGTCTCCTCAACTATTTATATGAAGTGAACCCTAACTTCGTGCTGGGTCTGGATTCGATAAAATCGTTCACATAGACCAAAACATCTTCTTCTAGAAGATAGGCCTGGCCCAATAAAAGTTTTACAACAATTTCGACCTCAACGTCCTCCCATGCTCTGCTCTGCGCTTTCATTCCCTCCTATGGCACGTTGATGGGCTGGGCTTCGTTCACTCATGCTCTGCGCTTTCATTTCGGACCGTGCCATAGGCCTGACCCGATTGACTACTGCTTCTTTTTTTTTTCTTCGTTTTTCTGGTTTCGGAATTCTCGGCAATTCGCTGTCTGGGATCGTAGTCAGGAACTGCGACCGGACCTCCGTTATTACAGCAGGCTGCGAGAATTTCGGCGCCGGTGAGAAAACTCTCTTTTCGCCGATCAAATTTCCAGCGAATCTCCGTGACGAAGCTACGTACTGAGCTAGCTAGGCAAGGCACCGCCTCTTTGACAAGAAGCTGAGCCACGAAGAGAAAAGAACACACGCCGGACCGGGCGATCGATCGATCATCCCAACCCAAACGACGACGCGCGCTGCTTCGCCTCTCTACACGTGGAGGCGCCACCACGCGATTCATACGTAGGCGTGCGATCGATCGGTCTTTTACCTGTCTGCCGCCGGCTGGGAAGAACGGTGCCGCCGCGGCAACCGATCGGCTCGGCCGGGCACGCAGCGAGCGAGAAGCCACCGGCTGGTTCCCTCGAGAGGGCGTTGTCCGGCATCTCACGACCTCACCCGGTCGGAAAACTCGCGCGCGCGCGCGCGTGTCGCCGTCGCCGTACGTTCTCACAGTTCGCCTGCCACAGACTTGAGGAGTTAATTGCACGTAAGCGCGTTCCGTTTCTACACCCTCTACAGGGAACGACAGCAACCCGCCTCGACCCGCGTTTGCAGTGCTCTGGACATCCCGATCGAACCCGAGACGAAGACTTTTATACACCCTCTACAGGGAACGACAGCGACCCACACCTCTCCCCCTCCGCGTTCAGTGCTCTGAACATCTCGATCGAACCCGAGACGAAGACTTCCCAACTCCGACTTCCGAGTGTCAAGTGTACCCTGTTTCACATGACATGACGCGTGGTTGTGGGGCTGTAATTGGTTCGAGATCGAGAGGAGGAGAAAAACTCGCCGTGAATTATTTGATCGAGATGATGGAGTGATGGGATAGTAACTTTGGCCGTACGTCCGGTTGACTTTGCCTTCTTCTGCAGTGTTCTGGAATCGAATGTTCAAACCGGGGTTGAAGTTTCGGTGCCGACCGGATCAGTTCCAGCCTCAGGATATGCATGGCCCGGCCGGCCGGACAGTTTGACAAATTCTGGTAAACGGTGGACAGTAATTTCTTTGGAAGCACGGAGCTCTGCTGTTAGTTTCAGGTAACTGTCGCGAACAATGGCCGTACTTTTTTTTCACATTACGTCCTGTTCGGCAGTTCTACACTGTCCACGGTTCATACGGTAACACGGTACTTAATTGTAAACGTAGCTGATGCCAGGAGGAGTCGACACGGTACTTTTTTCGCATCTTTTGACGAGTAAAGCATTTCTAGAAAATGGTTAAAAAGATGTGTACACACACGATTGAAAGGGCGTTGCCTAGCTAGCTCCGGGCTCCGGCACACATTCGGAAGCAAACTTTAAAGATGTTTCTTGCTCAGTGAATGGTGCATATGAAACACGTGATGGAATGGAATAAGTGGCTGCCAATCGCACGCGAGTGCTCTGCACTGTGTGCTCTCTATATATACATGCGGCGCCGCATATAAGCACAAGTGTTTGGATAGTGCGATGCCTGCCGAAACACATACACCGAGCTGCTGCACACGCGGCCCTAATTTGGGGAACTAACCACTTTTGGCTTTTGGGTCCTGGACAAACTTTTCAATTCGATTCGGCAGGATAAAGTCACAGGTTGGTGAGATCGACGAGAGTTCAGATAGAACACACAACCACACAGCACGTGCACCTAATAAATAGATTTCTTTTTTTTTTTGCGTAAGGAAGTTAAAGCTCTGATCAGACTCGACGAAGTTACGTGTGTGCACGAGCAATCAGCTCAGATTCCGCTTTCCAAATGCAAGTTTCTATAAGGAACTGGACAATGGCAAAAGAACATGCAGTTTTTAACTTGCGTCGCCCAATCGCTCGAATGATCGAGCCTAACAGAAAATTGCGGTACACGTTTGCAGACTTTGCAAAAAAAGCGCGTGGCGGCCGAAAAGCAGTATGATCCTTTTTTTTTCTTATAGATAATTGAAAAGGGAACGGTATGATCAAGCGGCCGCTGTCACGATGAAACCATGTGAAGTTAAGAACTAATTGAATAATCAGCCTAGAGTCTAGCGTATATTAGGGTTTGGTGTACACGCTGATGAGGTGTGCTTGTAATGGACCGAGAGGCTTATCTGTAGGTGACATGGCTTTGATTCTCTTCCCAGTGCTGTCGTTTTCGTCGTGGAGGAAGTAACTTATCTACTCCAAATTCTTTCACTTACGTATTGCATGCATGTGATCTGACATAGGCACTCATCTTGTTCGGAAAATATCTGCAGTTTAGCATTCCACGCATCAACTTGTATGCATATTTAGACGGAGGAATATATCTGTGATGGAAATGGACACATGAAGCCCATGCCTTCTGTTTGTCTTATCGTGGGAGCCACAAGCTTTCTTTTGGATGTATACAGCCATAAGAATTTTCATATATGACGCCCGATCCTTTGCAAGAATTTGACTTTGATAATCTGGCATCCATATTTTTCCAACTTGGCTAAAAGAATATGCCTTGTCTGAAAAAATGACATTAATCAGGAAACTTATTCGTTCAAAAGTACAGACAAGGCATGTGTTCTGTTTCGTGCAACATTTTTCCGTGTTGCAGAGAGATTTCTTACTTAGATAAGAGTTTGTGCTCTTCGGTAGTTTACCCTATTTCCAGTTATATTTTCTTCATGCTGAAGAAATATTCATGAATGTTTGCCTATTGGGAAAAAAATTGTTGAGTTACTGTGCTATTCAATTTTCTACCTTCATTCAGCACAAGATTGGCTTGTGCACTCGGAGGCAAATAATAGCAAACGAATTGAGGTAGTAACAGTTTATATGAGCTATAATTGGCTGATAATATATACTGTATATTGCTCAACTAGCAGTGTGGAACACGGCAGAAAAGGCAGGGGCTTGCCTAAGTCTAAGAATTTGAAGTGGTCGGCACCGTCTTTAAATGACATGACGATGATGGCACTAGCTAGGCAGCTTGCTTCAAATCTTAAGCCTTCACTGCACGGTACCCTCATGCTCCTAATTAAACGTTTGGATTGCTATATACCTCCTCCTAATTAAACTTGTTTATTTTTTTTGTTCAAGTTCAACTTTTAAAGCTATTATCTCCTAATAAAATGAAGTTATAATATCTAATAACAGTATGACATCACGAACTGAATTTTCAAGAAAATATACGTATATAACTATTTATGTTTACAATCTAATCTAAAAAAAATTGATAGTGAAAGATTTAAATATTTGAAAAGGTCAAGATGGCAGTGTTCCTTAATATCTGAATTAGCATACATAATCTATATGAAATGTGTCCCATTCGTGATCACGGACACATAGATCTACGGTATAGTAGTACAGGCATAGGTACATGTACCGTATTTGGATTGTTTTTTCTCCCCTAGGCAGGTTTTCACATACTCGTGCACCGAAATTATTCTTTCTGCCTCCATACGTTATGTTTACACCTGTGTGGTGCATATTTGGCTCGTGTCGCAACACGTCGTCCTTACACATTGAGTGGTTGAGCCTAAACGGAACCTTGGAACGGTCTCTAGACAGGGTAGGAGAGGAAAATTTTGTCTTGTGTACGTACGTAAATCGAAGTACGTACATATGCATGCATGTAGATGCCATGCGTGCTCGGAATTCAAACTGCCATCGATGAAGCGACAAGTGTACGCGCATGTCGACCATTTTAGCAACAATTCGTGGCAAAGGTCCTTACGGCAATGTTAACGTCATATCTTGAATGTAATGCCTACATGTGTAGGCAGCTATATAGGTATATAACGCATATGGATTCTTCTGCGTCGAATGTGGACAATCCTCCCGCCACAGTAATGAATGAGGAGATCATCAACTGGTGCTTTTACGTATGCTGTAATTAGTAAATTGCTATAAAATTTGATATGATTTGCAAACATCCTAGCCCCACCTTCTTCATTTGAAATACACAGTATGTGTATAAGTTTCCGAAAGACTTCTAAAAATATGTATACTAGGTGTAGATAGAACTAAACGATTTTGAATCCAAACTCGTTCAGTTTTAGAATAATATATCTCATCCTACATTTGTCAATTGCATATTTTACAATTTCTGGAAACCATCGGCAGAAAGTTCAACAGATTCACATTTATAAACGGGGTCAGATAAGTGTTATTTTGAGAGGAAATGAGAGATAGATATCTTTATAATTTGTTGTATGAAAATTTCAGGCATGGTATGGTGGAAAGTTACCGGTCTTTTCTTGGTTTCGTCACAATACATATATGTTGGCTGCCAATCTTTTCTCTCTGAAACATAAATATATTTTAATGTGATTTTTAAGTAAATTAAAAGTCACCTGCTACTAGGAAATGTCCCCGCAGGGCTAGAATTTCAAAAGACCGCATCCTTGTCCCTATCTCTGAGTTGAAGTGAACCAAGGATTCATCCATGAATTGGATTGGATGTGATATATATGGACGCAACTTTTTTCTCATCCTCTTTTTTGCCTAAGACAAGAATGTGGTCCAAAGTCCACAATTCATTTCCCGTACGTAGAGAATGCCCTGGTCCTACTCGCTCTATCATTTTCTCGTGACGTCACTGGTGTAATGTTGATAGGTAATGGCAAACTGCTACCTTGACTTCATGAGCATTTTATCTTGCAAGGTTCGGTTACCAGCCACAGAACTCCTCATCAATAGAGCGCCTAGATCAACCAAACACCTATTATCAATTTATCATCATCAACATTAATTGGCACATGTCCTAATAGGAGATTTTTCGATTATCTCACTTGAATCATTCAAATGATGCAATGTGATTTTGCCAAGTCATATAGATGTTAATTTCCCGTGTCTAAATCAACATAGCAAGCTATAGGTAGGCACAAATTCTGTGGCTAGTCATCTTTTTTTTTTTTTGTGGATTCTGTGGCTAGTCATCTTGTGGCCTGTGTTTGCCAAGAAAGTTTGTTGCATATATGTCTGCTCCACTCTCTTTCTATTACAAGACAAATATGTTAGCAATTTGAACTCTATCACTGATAAGCGCGTGTAAATCGAATTCTTCCAAGGAATCGGATATGCCCCCTTTTCTTCATGCTTTCATACATGCTTTTGACATGCAACCGTACGGCTGGCCACTTGCTGGACATGTTAGCAACTCGTTCAGTTTTAGAATAAATATATCTCATCCTACATTTGTCAGTTGCATATTTTACTATTTCTGGAAACCTTCGGCAGAAAGTTCAACAAATTCACATTTAAACGGGGGTCAGATAAGTGTTATTTTGAGAGGAAATGAGAGATAGATATCTTTATAACTTGTTGTATGAAAATTTCAGGCAAGGTACGGTTGGCTGCCAATCTTTCTCTTTCCAACATAAATATATTTTTAATGTGATTTTTAAGTAAATTAAAATTCACCTGCTACTAGGAAATGTCCCCGCAGGGATAGAATTTCAAAAGACCGCGTCCTTGTCCCTATCTCTGAGTTGAAGTGAACCGAGGATTCATCCATGAATTGGATTGGATGTGATTTATAGGGACGCAACTTTTTTCTCATCCTCTTTTTTGCCTAAGACAAGAATGTGGTCCAAAGTCCACAATTCATTTCCCGTACGTAGAGAATGCCCTGGTCCTACTCGTTCTATCATTTTCTCTCGTGATGTCACTGGTGTAATGTTGATAGGTAATGGCAAACTGCTACCTTGACTTCATGAGCATTTTATCTTGCAAGGTTCCGTTACCAGCCACAGAACTCCTCATCAATAGCGCCTAGATCAACCAAACACCTATTATCAATTTATCATCATCAACATTAATTGGCACATGTCCTAATAGGAGATTTTTCGATTATCTCACTTGAATCATTCAAATGATGCAATGTGATTTTGCCAAGTCATATAGATGTTAATTTCCCGTGTCTAAATCAACATAGCAAGCTATAGGTAGGCACAAATTCTGTGCCTAGTCATCTTGTGGCCTGTGTTTGCCAAGAAAGTTCGTTGCATATATGTCTGCTCCACTCTCTTTCTATATTACAAGACAAATATGTTAGCAATTTGAACTCTATCACTGATAAGCGCGTGTAAATCGAATTCTTCCAAGGAATCGGATATGCCCCCTTTTGTTCATGCTTTCATACATGCTTTTGACATGCAACCGTACGGATAGCCACTTGCTGGACATGTTAGCAGTGCAAGAATTAGCAATACCTATCACATTCGTTTCCCATTTCTTGGGGAAATCCAGAGCCAAAGGGTTGAATTGACCTTTAAATCTTTAATCCCTGAAGTCTACCTTTGAATTAAAAGCCATATTATCTCTCGTATATGATTCAAAAAGAGAAAAATCGTACATAGACATTACTCCGCAGTGGTGTTTTCTCGAATAAATTTGTCAAACCTGCTAGCCACATAGACAGGGACTGTTATTAAATGTTGGCGTTGAAGAACTGAATAACCAACGAAAATATCAGGACAATTGTTCTATTGTCAAACATGTGAACTGTTCACAAGTCATTCCATGTAGACCCAGACAAAATAATAAATGGAGCTGCTAACTTAATATGAAAAATGCATGCACTACTTGAATTATACTTCGCTGTCTGATGAACATGGACAGCCCAGCTTTCATCAAACTGTGGCAACCTTGCAGTACTAGTTTTCTTCTCAGTGCTGCCCTTTTAGCAGAGCTAAGTGAGCAGCTTTGACTGGACTGGGTCAGAAACGTCAGCCTTCTCCCTCTCCATTCCATCTCCTTTCACATTCCATCGGCCATATATAGTACATATATGTGCACGGTAGGCACCAAACAAGCACTTAAATATTGCGAGGTGTTCATCATAACCGAACTTTCAAGATATATACTTACATAGGTAGATAACTCGTTGTCCATATTAGAATCTAGAGCTTGGGAGAAGCTGTGAAGGCTGCAGGGCCAGGGAGGCGAAAGAGAATGAGAGGATTTGAGAGGAAAGGTGTCCGGCAGTACAACCGGTCGGAGGTGCCACGGATGCGGTGGACGGAGGAGCTGCACAGGCAGTTCGTCGAGGCCGTCGAGTGCCTTGGTGGCCAGGACGGTGAGTTTCAGAATCCTTCTTCTCTTATCGGTTTTTTTAGTCCTTCTTCGTTCCCCCCATGCATATGCAGCAGGAGAGCAAGCTGTTAATCACTTGGATGCATAACGTTTTGATTGGGATCCATATTTTCCTTTTCTTTTCTCGGAGGCAGATTAAGGCATATCTGGACTTTTGCCTTGTTTTTCAATTTGTGGTTTTGAGGCTTTGATCAGACCTTAGTTACTTTGGGGGTTGTTAATTCGTTGATGGAGTTCACGGGGGACGGAATCAATGTTAAAACACGTGACATGAATGCTTACACGATGAACAACCATGAGATTGTTTATGCACAAGCGATCTTGTTTCAATTTCCAATAGCCGCCAGATAATAAATGAGTTTTTTAAAAGTTTGGTTATGGATGAGTAAATCTGATTTCATTAGAAGTTAAAAAAGCTTCTTTCAGTAGTTATTTCACACACTAAAAAAAAGGAACCTTCATCTGGTTAGATCTCTCTTTTTTTATTTGAAACTAAATTCTGTGATATTTTGTAAACAACTTGCTCATGTTTCTTTCTCATCAGATGGAGTTTAATTGTTGTGCTCTTATTTAACATCTGGTTAACAGACCGTCATATAATATCTGAAGCTACTACTGTTCATTATATTTTCTAGTGCATATATATGTAGCTATCACATGTATACTCAGGAAATACATTTAGTTTTGTCAGAGTGCATTACTTCGGATACCGACCTAATATCTGCCGATACTCATGCTGTATGACCATGGACAATAATGGTGATACTCCTCAGGAGATTCAAACAGTTAACTTAGTAACTATTTTCATATAAGACTGTCGCATGATAATATTTGGAATGGCAACATAGATTTGCACTTCTGTAGTTCTGTTGCACTGTGCGATTGGAAGTTGGAGCTCATATATCTCAGAATAAGTTTCATTCTTCAGAATCAGTACGGTGGTGATATCGTTTTTCTTTATCTTGCAGAAGCAACTCCAAAGCGAATTCTCCAGTTGATGGGCGTGAAGGGAGTTAGCATATCACATATCAAGAGCCATCTTCAGGTAAGTACCTTTTATAGTATATGATATGTAGGAAGCACATCTTTCAAATTTATGCTAATTTTTGTCCATCTGATCAATGACCCAACGTTGTTTTGATCAGATGTATAGAAGCTCCAGCAACAGCAGTACCCATCAGGCCAGCCACCAGAAGTTGACATCAACCACCAGCAAGCACGTGTTCTTGAACCGTGAAGGCCAGTGCGTTTACGCATCTCATGATGGAAACGCAGCATCAGCTTCAGACAAGAACATTTACACCATGCTCCGTAATTGCAGCCACGCATCACCATGCCAATTGTGAGTGCGAAGAACCGATCAATCAATTCTCAATTACTTGAGAAGTAATCAACTTATCTGTTTTATATTATGTTTTGAAGTAACTTTCATTTGTACTTGCAGACCATCGCTAAAAGAAATATTCAGTATTTGGGAACAAAGTAGAGGACGCGTTCCTCGGCACACCAACGTGCTTACAACAGAAAAGGTAACACGGATTTTTCCATGTATGGTGATGTAGAAAACTATGAACAGATGCAGACAAATATTACTCAATCAAAGCATACATATCTTGCATGCATGTGCTATTCCCTAGAAGTTTCAGCTTGGTCGCATCTGTGCATTAGGTGGCAGGCTGCCGAACTACAGACCATACTGCCGTGCAATGACTGTTTATGCCCTAAATGTTCCATGCGGCCATGCCCTTGCTAGATTATTAGAACTGTTCTTCTGAAATGTTTACCCCTTTTTTTCTTTACTTTTTGCCTGGAGGGAATGCGTCCAACGTTTTAGTATTATTGTACTTAACGTTACACCTCACTGCTTATGCTGCAGGCGATTAGGCCAAGTCACACTTTCAACAAGAAGCCTGAGAAGCAAAAAAGCTGTGACCTAACGCTGTCGATCGGCCCGTGGGAGGACGCGAGCAGCGACGCCGATGGCTCGAGCACGATCAGTGAGGAGCTTGCCACGCAGCCAAGGGGCGGGTCATTCGGCTCTCCGGCGACAGGCGATTGCTTTGCCGCTGTGAAACAGGAGAGCATACCGGCTCTGAACCTGGACCTGACCATCTCGTCTTCATGGCTTGCCTGACGCCGGCACTATGCATAGCGGCACGTACGCGAAGTACCATGCTCGTGTACAGTTACGGACACATGCTGAGCAGATATATTGTGCGATCAGAGGGGCTTCATGCGATTGTACAGTACGTGGTAGTCTGGATAGGTTGATTTGGTTTTCGAGTATATACTTTGCCGTTACATTTAGTCTTTCAGCTTTGTACATTTTTTTCTGTCCCGTTCGATTAGAGATAGGAGCTTCAGACGAGGACAGGTGAGAAATCCCGTCTCACTTTTTTCTTTATTAGTCTCATATGGGGAAGATGTTGTATACCT
Organism: Eragrostis tef; assembly: GCA_000970635.1. NCBI lineage: Eukaryota > Viridiplantae > Streptophyta > Magnoliopsida > Poales > Poaceae > Eragrostis > Eragrostis tef. Next base: position 19,808 of record LAPY01005269.1, on the reverse strand, counting down.
GAATTTCTCACCTGTCATCGTCTGTTTATGTTCTATTTCTGATCGATTTATCTAGACTCTACTCTCTAGACTCCTTGCGTATGGTTTTAATTGTCAAAAGGTCCATACACTATAGAGAATATTTCTTATTTATTAACAGAATATAGAGTGATGCCTCACAAGCCACCGAAAATTTCAAGTTTCCTTATCTGCCAGCGGATGCAAATTTCATGCCTTACGTGCCATTGTAGTAAACTATATGTTTCACTCCATGTGATACAATTTTGATAGTAATGTCAAAATTGTCCTTGTTGCCTGCTAACTGATTGTGTCCATGAAGCAATGTGTTGTGATATATTATATGCACAATCTCCTCTAGCTCTTATATATGTTCTTGTTTAATTTTGCGTGGTATTATATATGGTACATGTGATGTAGGAGTACAAGGCACTCTACACATAGCATTAACAATCGTAATGCTATGAAAGGAACATGCACAAATTTGTTCTAATCAAGGGTAAATATGTCTTTTCAGTCCAAGCTAACAAAATCTATGAGTAAATTGACTGCATGCAACACGAGAAACGGAATTTAGATCCTATGCCAAATAAGGATTAATCATATCTACATATGTGATGTCTTATAGCTGTTTCTTCAAGGCTATTTATTGAAATGAAACTTATTGCTGGGATAGCCTTGAGAAGAAATCATATTTACAGCTATAAGTTCACTCCTAAAAAGACATTTTATTTTTTGGATGTCCTAGTCATCAAGCAATAAATTCTTTCCTATGAACAAAATAATGTATGATAAGTTTTCCATCACTATTTATAGAGAGCTATAAATTGTTACCCATGTTTTCTTATTAGATGAAAAGAATGCAATAAATTATTCCAAATATATGCAATAAATTATTCCAAATATATGCAATAAATTATTCCAAATATATGCAATAAATTATTCCAAATATATGCAATAAATTATTCCAAATATATGCAATAAATTATTCCAAATATATGCAATAAATTATTCCAAATATATGCAATAAATTATTCCAAATATATGCAATAAATTATTCCAAATATATGCAATAAATTATTCCAAATATATGCAATAAATTATTCCAAATATATGCAATAAATTATTCCAAATATATGCAATAAATTATTCCAAATATATGCAATAAATTATTCCAAATATATGCAATAAATTATTCCAACTATGCGTATCTTTTTCAATTATGCAATAATAAATGTGTCTCCTGCAATTATTACTACGCGTATCTCCTGCTATATATGGAGTGGTTTCTCCTCCTCCTCTAAAGGTGTCCATTTCACTTGAACTAGATAAATACAAGAATCTTACAAAATGCTGCAAGATGCATGCCTTGCTCTGCTGATACTTGTACTTCTTACAAATCATGAAGCTACAGCATCAATCTACCATATTCATTCCAATATGGGAGTTCCATCCGCGAATATGACATCATCATTATTCATGGCTCTTGATCCAAGGGAATCGGGTGATGAATCAAAATTTACACAACATGTGAGTTCAACTTGTATCAAGTGCCTTCAAGATTTTTGTATGCACTTGAACCTGCTGTTTGCGCCATGAACCATAATTACATTTTTTTTTTGGATCATTAGCTTTGTAGTCTAGGTTAAATAATGATTTCCATTTAGCACCCTATGTTATAGTGGAAGGGATTCGAAGTTGCAGGTTACTTTCTTTGTTGTGGTTTAAAATTATCGCTGTATAGCTTCAAAATATGGTGTCCAGTGTTCTAAAGAGGAGGAGGAGGACAATATCTCCTTAGTACATGTACCTTGAACTAACCATCAGAAATACTGATCATGCATAAACAATCTTCTTTTTCGTTGTTCGGGAGACCCAAAATACTGGCCTATACTGGATATGTCCCAGTAAGATTTTTGGCTCTCAAGGATGTCCTTAATATAGAATTATAAAATTGTTCTTTTCAAGTTCCTATTATGTTGAACCTAGATTTGTTTTTGTAAGTTGTCATTTTTTTAATTGTATGCTCTAGAAAGCGCCATTGTTTTGTGGCTGCAGGAGGCACAAGAACTCAATAGGCCTTTATATTAATATTTTTTATGCCTTATCTGATCTTGAGTAGAGCAACGTGAGCAAGTGCGCCCAAACACATACTTAGTATTACACATCTGTGCAGTCACAAAAAGTATGCTCTTTTCTCACAGTATGCAAGATATAGAGTGGACACATCCCCTGCAGGTGGATATACCGGTGCCATGGCAACTCTGGATTTTTATAGTAGCCCAAGTACAAATGGTGGGCAAGCTACTGCTGCACTAATATGGGTATCTGCTGGCAAGCTTGATGAGAGTGACTTCAATGATATACAAGCTGGATGGACGGTAAGTCAATACTCCCTACGTCCCAATTGACTTTTTTTGCATCACGTTTGACCATCCGTCTTATTCAAACTTTTTATGCAAATGTTAAAATAAATATGCCATGATTAAATGATCTTCAATGATAAACATGTTACGGAAAAATGAATAATATTTTCTCCAAAAAATTGAATAAAACAGACGGTCAAACGTGATGACAAAAAGTCAAAAGCGACAACTAATATGGGACAGAGGGAGTAATATGCTAAAGAATATGTAGTTGGACGTTAGTTCATAAATTCTCTGTTCTCTATAGGTTGACCCATCCCGCTACGGAGACAAGAAGGCACATTTTTTTGTATCCTGGACGGTATGGAATAAGGCAATGCTTCTTCTTTACTTGAATATCAATGCATGCACACTTAAGCATGATTTGTATTACAGGCTGATGGATACAGATCATTTGGATGCTTTAACCTGGACTGTAATGGCTTTGTGCCTGTGAATGGTGCTCCTATTACACCCGGGGATGCCTTAGAACCAGCACATGGCCAAGCTAAAATATCATTGAAGATATTAAAGGTAATCTATTTGAAAACAAAAGGCCACTCTCTAGAATCTAGGATTATTTCATGGTCTAATCTCATTACCTGATTGATATGATTTTGTAGATATTGTTTGGATTCATGGACTAACAATTAGCTGACCAACAATTAGTTAACAACAAAATAGTTAGTTGTATGGTTAGAGCTCTGACTAATTAATTGTTGCTCCATACTACACGGATTACAATTAGCTCATACATATTAATTAGTTGGTTTCTCCTGACTAATAGTCCTCTCGTGGGCTAAAATTAGAACCCTTATTAGCCCGACGTTTGGATTCTCTAGGGATTAAAATTAGTTCTATATGGATCCAAACAGTTATATTAGAAGCACTACGGATTTCATAACAATAGAGTACTCGATCACAGTGATGGATTTTGTATTTATATTAGCAAAACAACGTCTTATGTTCCATTACATAATTATTAATCTGTATCAAAATGTTTTGTAGAATAAAAATGATGGAGATTGGTGGCTATACTTCGGGTATGACGTAAACAATTTTAGACCTGCTGGATTTTGGCCGAAAAGTCTATTCACCCACTTGGAGGATCATGCCGAGTTTATAACTTGGGGTGGTACCACAAAATGTTTCCGTGGAAATCCTAGTCCCCAAATGGGTAATGGGCAATGGCCTGGGAAGAACTCAGCAAGTTTTCAAAATGTACAACTTGTTGGTACTGACGGTCAAGGATATGTGCCGCCTGTTTGGACTCTTCATGTTTATGCTGACAACACGAAATGTTATCAAGCCAGCACATTTCTAGATGATATGTTCTATTACGGAGGTCCAGGTTGCCATAATTAGCATCCTCCTATGTTCGGATTATCTGTAGCTTCTTCTATGAAATAAATAGCCTTTGGTAATAGCTTAGAAACCCATTGAATTGATCGTCGTGAGATTACAAAATTCTAAGCAAATGTTCCTATTTTTCTGGGAGGGGGTGGCGCTAGCCTCATGGGTACCCCTATACAGTACTGTCATTTCGCTCCATGGGTGTAAGAAAATGCAGGCTATGGAGCCATGCAATGCAAATTACTCGATGGGCATTGTTGGGGTTGTGTCGGTGGAAGACTGGAAGGAGCGAAATGACACACTGTCGGTCTCCTTGCACGGGCACACGGCCAACACGCGCTCCACGGAACGCCTACACACCGGCATGTGCTTCCGAGACCAACACGACGAGTTCGCCGTCCCTTCTTCATCAACACCGCGCCCGCACCGCCGCCTCCGGCGAAGAGGGGAAGGCCTAATGGCCTGCCGCGCTGGAGGAGGACGAAGAAGGTACATGCTTTGGGTAGAAATAATGCAGATTGCAGGGAACTTCTCCGACTCTAAAACTTTGTATGATCGTTCGCACGCACGTACGTAAGAAAATGCAGGTTATATATGGAGACATGCCAAATTACCCACCATGAACCGGGGCCATTGGCATGATGGAGGAGGAGGCGCCGGCAATCTCCGAGGCGGCAATTCGCCTCGTTCGGCGATAGTGATGGTCACGGATGGGGTGATGAGTGTGGCGGTGGTGGGTTTGATACTTTGATGTGCGTGTGTGTGAGTGGTGATGCGACGTGTGGATGTGCAAGTGTGTGCGCAGTTGTGTGCGAGCGGTGTCCAGCCTCCGATAACCGTGTTCGGCGAGAACGTGGACCAGCCCTGCCATATGCGCTGAATGTGCAAGTGTGTGCGCATATGCGCTGCCGTCAAACGGCTTTCGTTTAGTGGCCTGCAGTGTTGAGCGTGGTGCCACAGAAGTGGCTTGTCCCTGAAAAAAAAAACGAAACGCCGGCCATGGCGCCGTGCAGAATCTTCAGATTTCTCGCCACGCAGGGGCGCCGTGAGCTTCACGGACGCGGAGCGCCTGCTAATGGAGACGATCTCTAGGTCACGACGGGCGTGGGTCGTTGGCGTTCGTCCGAAAGGGACGGAGGCGTGTCGAGGATGGCCGGGGCAGTCTTTGTGGAATCCTGTGATGCCGAGGTTGCAGTCAGCGAGAGTCAAATGCGAGCTGTCGTACGAAACGACGGAGAAGGGCGGGGATGTCTCACCGGAGATGGGGAAAGAGGCGTCGCGAACGGCGTCTTGAGCTCCCTGGCGGACCTGCAGTGCCGACGGTCGAGTCAGGGGTGGAAACAAACTGGCCGGAGTTGCGGCACGACGAAGAATGGCGGTGACTGCTCTCTCACCGGCGCTCGACGGTGATGGGGTTGCCGGGGCGGAGAGGCTGGCCTTGGCTTACCGGAAGCGAAGCCAATGGCGGCTGCGCTCGGTTTTCCCGGGGCAAGTGCGAGCAGGGGAAATCCTGGCGGCCTGCTAGGGTTCGGCTTTTGTAGGGGAGGCTTCGGAGGCGGTTCCGCAGCGGGGAAGGACGCAATCGGCGACGAGAGCCCTCGTCGACGCCCTGATCTGCCTGCGCTCGCGCCGTCCATCCATCCGCCTCGCGACGCGGCTCTGACTCGTTGACCAGGAGCGAAGACCGGTCAACTCGTCGAATCCCAGCCGCAAGCGACCGATCGAACGGTCGCCAGGACCCAAGGCGCGGTCGCTATTTCGAATAGCGTCCGCCCCCTGGTCCGGATTCCACGGCTCGCCGCAGCTCCTCCGTGTTAATTGCTCGTGCGCCTGGTTCTCGGCGAGGACAGGCCTCCCCGGAAACGTCTCCATCATCCCTCTCGTGCACCTCCGCTAGCGCCTCGTGCTCGCCGGGCCCAGCTCGAGGCGCGACGCCGCCGTTGTGGTGTGCTCGCTTATAAAAGGAGCGTAGAGGGCGGCGGCGGAGATGAGGGAAAACGAGAGAGAGAGAGAGAGAGAAGCAGCTGGTGGGCTGGGTATTGGCGCTGGTAGGCCGGCCTGCTACACAGAAATGGACTGGCCTGCTACGGGTTAAGAGAGAAGAGAAAACAGAGGAAGAGAGAAGAGAAAACAGAGAAAGAGATCAGAGAAAACAGAGAGGCGGCAGGACTGCTAGGGATACAGGTATACAGTCCGTGGTTGGCTTAGGATTCTAATCCTTCTCCTTTACTGATCTATGAACGAAACTCTACCGGATTTTAAATTTGTTTCTCACACAAATGCAAGACAGACAACATGATGCAAGTTTCCTTAATCAAATTTTAATTAGAAAATTTCTCTCATTATTCCTCGAGGCATAATCTCGCACTCTTTTCGTCCGCCTTCTTTATAATCACAGGGCATATATTGGTACTTGGCAGTTGCAATGGCTCTCATTTTGACTGCGCGCACCTTCGCAGTCGCGAGGGAGCGACGCCAATCTCTGAAGTCTGATGTAGCAAACTATAAGAAGCATGAGTATGCCCAGACCAGCTAGCATGGATATGATGACGATCACAACCCTCCAGGAGGATCCATCGTTGCTTTTATCCGGGCCGAATGGTCCCACCTGTACGCGCGCAGATAATTGACTCATGAGAGAGAGAGAAAGGGGTAAAAGAGCCGAGACTTGGCGAAAAAAAGTGACAAGAAAGTACACTTGGCGGAACCCCAGCCGCAAGCGACCGATCGAACGGTCGCCAGGACCCAAGGCGCGGTCGCTATTTCGAATAGCGTCCGCCCCCTGGTCCGGATTCCACGGCTCGCCGCAGCTCCTCCGTGTTAATTGCTCGTGCGCCTGGTTCTCGGCGAGGACAGGCCTCCCCGGAAACGTCTCCATCATCCCTCTCGTGCACCTCCGCTAGCGCCTCGTGCTCGCCGGGCCCAGCTCGAGGCGCGACGCCGCCGTTGTGGTGTGCTCGCTTATAAAAGGAGCGTAGAGGGCGGCGGCGGAGATGAGGGAAAACGAGAGAGAGAGAGAGAGAGAAGCAGCTGGTGGGCTGGGTATTGGCGCTGGTAGGCCGGCCTGCTACACAGAAATGGACTGGCCTGCTACGGGTTAAGAGAGAAGAGAAAACAGAGGAAGAGAGAAGAGAAAACAGAGAAAGAGATCAGAGAAAACAGAGAGGCGGCAGGACTGCTAGGGATACAGGTATACAGTCCGTGGTTGGCTTAGGATTCTAATCCTTCTCCTTTACTGATCTATGAACGAAACTCTACCGGATTTTAAATTTGTTTCTCACACAAATGCAAGACAGACAACATGATGCAAGTTTCCTTAATCAAATTTTAATTAGAAAATTTCTCTCATTATTCCTCGAGGCATAATCTCGCACTCTTTTCGTCCGCCTTCTTTATAATCACAGGGCATATATTGGTACTTGGCAGTTGCAATGGCTCTCATTTTGACTGCGCGCACCTTCGCAGTCGCGAGGGAGCGACGCCAATCTCTGAAGTCTGATGTAGCAAACTATAAGAAGCATGAGTATGCCCAGACCAGCTAGCATGGATATGATGACGATCACAACCCTCCAGGAGGATCCATCGTTGCTTTTATCCGGGCCGAATGGTCCCACCTGTACGCGCGCAGATAATTGACTCATGAGAGAGAGAGAAAGGGGTAAAAGAGCCGAGACTTGGCGAAAAAAAGTGACAAGAAATCCACGCAGCTAGTAATTTAGAGAAATAAACACGTGTTGAAAATAAAAATGAACTGAACATCTGCCCATCTATCGAGCCCAAGAACGCTGATCAGTTCATTTTGCTAAACCGTCATGTAGTTACTTTGCTAAACTGATGCCATATGTATTCAAACAGCTAAGCAGTACCATGCATTGACTGACAGAACTTGGTGATACAGATTAAAAACCAACAAGAAGAAGTGATTATTTATCAGTTGAAACAAGAATCAGATTGCTCCTACAGCTCGAGGATTAGATAACTAAGAAATGTTTTTACTACTCGAGCTGGAGTTGATAGCCAGCTATGGCGCGCTTCACCTGCCGACGTGGCGTGGACACCTGGTTATCAATGCTTGGATGGATGTGTCTATGTAGGTGACACGTGTCATGTGGGGGGGGGGGTATCAGGCCAGAATTTGGCATCAAATTTCTAGAATTTCAAATTAGTGAATCAGCTTTGATTCAATAGACAGAGGATTAGAAATTAGTGTCAATCAGCCGTTTTCTTAGGACTCTCATTCGGTTACTAGTTGGAAAGAAAGCTAGCTGGGGTGAAAGAAACCCAGCGCCAAACCTGAGTTTTCCTTCCCAAGACTGATTTTTTCCCGTACCTCATTCCTATTCTGAGCGAGACCATTCTGTTTCATTGTGAATGAAAGACGTTTTCGACCATTTCTTACGACTCATGCATCCTTTTGGTACCAAAGTGTCTATATCAAATAATTTGGGAGAGGGGTGGAGGGGACCTGCTCCGGCGGGCCGGCTGGCAACGGCGAGGCGAGGAGACTGCCTCCTGGCCCGGAGTGGGGGATCGTCACGGTGCTTCGGGTGTAGCGCTCCCACTTGTGCAATTCTACACACACGTGTGGAGAGTGAGGCGAAGGACAAATGTTCTTGCGCGTCGGTGCCAAACGTTCTTGCGCGCTTGACCTCAACGCGCATCTACCTACCAAGATTAGAGCGCCGTACTGTACTGCTTGCTATTCACCTGGGACGTCGAGGCGGTGCCTCGTGGTGGCCCGCTGGCTCGGCGTCTCGCCGGCGGAGCCCTTGGCCGGCGTGTCATCGATCGGAGACGCGAACCACCATCCGCTCTCCCGCCCGGCATCGCGCCGGCGAGCCGCCGACGAAGTGGAAGACTCCGGGGACGTGCAGCCGGACCCTGGTGGTGGTGTTCCCGTCCGCGATCCGCTGCAACGGGCTCGACGCGGCGCACCGGTCGTAGTCGCCGTCGAGGACCAGGTTCACTGAACCGTTCCACCAGTTCTCGAAATCTGCACAGGCACGAACAGCCAGCGTTGTGACTTGTGAGAAGGGAACGGAACGCGCGCACGCAGGATCGATGGCAAAGAACAACGCACGCTAGCTAGAACAACTCACCAAGAACCTCCCCTACGTGGAATCGTCGCCTCGCGGACCAGTGGTCGAGCGCCTCGCCGCCGGAGCCGTTGGCCGGCGCCGGCGGCACGACCACGACGCTCTCGTCGGCGCGGATCGCCGCCGCCGGGGGAGGTGACGGCGCCGAGGAAGAAGAACGCGGACACGACGCGCTGCCGGCGGAGAATGGCCATCGCGGACTGCGGCCTCAAGCGCGCACAAGGGGTCACTGCTGTAGCGTGTCAGAAGGCGCTGACGATCGACCGTGTGCTCGATCTGCTTGTGTGTTTCTGAGCTGATCTAGTGACAAACTCGCAGTACAAGTGAGCAAGAACCACGTCCTCCCGACTCCCGTAACCGTCCAATGCCGTGCACCGCCTTCCGTCCGACTCAGAACGCAACCGAACGTCAACGCTCAGCAACCACCTAGCTAGCTCCACTTCTATAAGAGTTCGTCTCCATAAACCTGCACGCATGGGCATGCCTACATCTGGAATGAAGCAAAGACGCGAGGAGGCCATCACTTATCGGGTGTGTACGCGAGACGTGGAATGTCTTATTCAAGAAAATATTCAGTGCAATTCGGTAGAATCGTGAAAACCCTTTTAAAAAACCTACGTACAAGTTTTTAAAAAATATAAAACTTGGCATACGTGTAGGGGACATGGTGTGAAACATGCACACAAAATTTGAGATCAAAATTCAACTTCTATTAAAAAATACAAAAATAACAAGAGAAGGAAAAGAAAAAATAGTTGTTGTGTAGTTTTTTGTCCTCTTTTTTTTAATGCTAGAAATACATCCTGCTTTTATTGAAAGCATATAAAAGTTGTTGTTACAGGTAACGATTGGGGATACCGGTTTACAAAGTTCGCGCCACAAACACACTACAAACCAAAACCCGGTAGCCATCACCAACTGCTATGTTTTTGCATGAGCTACATAAATGTTACATGAATTCCTCTTGCTCAACTCGCATATTCCTTTCTTGCTTAAACCTGGAGAACCACAGTTTCAGCGCATTCAGCTTCTCGTCCAGCTTTTGACGGTCTTGTAGTTTTTTGTACTCTTCCATCATGATTTCTTATTTTTGTATCTTTTACTAGAAAACGAGTTTTGATCTCAAAATAACAACTCAATAGTTGAACACGCCCACCAGGCACACTCATCAATCGGAGTACTCTCATCCGAACAGGGAGATTCCAACCACCTACCTGCCATGATAACAATCTCACAGTTTGGCCTAAGAAAATACAGATATAGGTAAATATTGATCTAAACCTCAAAATCTCCAACAGTAAAAAGGTGTATCATGAATATTCAGACAGTTCAAAGCTGGTCACAAAGCTCACGCTCCAAGCCAAAATTGTGCAGTATGGTCAGTACACTTTGCAACATGAGAAAGTAAGTCGATAACAATTTTTTTTAAAAAAAAAACATGCATGAGAAAGTAAGTCACTATGTTTACATGTCCAAGAAGATCTGGATGGGGGAATCGGTGACTTGCTGGCAAATCTCGCGCAGCTCCTGATCTTGTTAGTCTGCAGTCTACACCCGCAGCCAGGAACGGCTCAATGTGTCGAACAGCTCGAGCTCCAACTCTTTGGATTCCGTCACGCGCACCTCGCGAATGTTAGTTCAGCAAAAATGGCTTGGGGAAAGGCAGGCGGTGCGAAGCAGCAGCGCGGCGTGATGGTGTGGTACCGATGCA
>LAPY01005263.1:19717-30452 GCA_000970635.1 Eragrostis tef | reverse complement strand
TTGTTAGAGTATAGAGGCCCATGTATAGGATCTATTTGTTCCACCCTTCTAGGGTTTGGAGAGATGAATTGACAGTTTCTACCCAATCTAACAGTTTCAATCCATTTTTATGTGATCGATACCAGTTTATCTTGTAGCCTAAGAAACATGATTTATTTTCGTCATCCGTAAGAATTGAAGAAACATGTTAAAAAATTATCCTTATACGAAAGTAAAAAAATAATGTATAGATGTTTTAATTGTTTCTTAGTGAAGAATATGATCAAGTTGTAGAATGATTGAGAAGCAATAAGCTCCTGCTTATCTACTTCTTCCACTGCACCTCCTCATTAAATGCATGTATTCTATTCACCCTCTCTCCAAACATGAACACTGGATGCAATATCTTTTGTCTTATACTGTTTGGCATGGGGCTCCAGAAAAATCCGTGGAGTTTTTGGCGTTGCTCATAGCTAGCTCCAGAGCATTTTGGAGCTGGAACTGTAAATAAATTAAGAATCTTGTGTTGAGTAGTTTTCTTTTTGTTTGAGATTAAAACTAATAAACTAAAATAGTTTCATATATTTTACAAACTCCAGCTCCTGCATGATGGTTCTCTTAGCTGGAGCCATGCTTTACATGTTCCTACTGCTTTCATAGGTCGTCATTAAGCTGTGTTCATATATGTTAACAATCAGCTGCATGCACTTTTGGGAATACTCTGGAAGAAGGCTGGCAAATATAATGGTGGTGATATTTGCAAAGAAGAAAAATACTTTGTCATGCTAAATTTGGGTTAAATATAGAGTATAACTATCAAATAAATGTGGCGGGAAATTCTTGAGCAAGAAATTTTAATTTATACATCTACAATTTTCATGCACCTAAGTAACATTTTAGGTGATAAAATGGTTTCATAGGATGAGGATACACATATGCATAGAAAATATAGTACCTGGGACCTGTCTACAACGATCAGGTTCCTCTCTCTGCCATAGCCAATGAGCCATATAACATCTGCAGGGACCTCTTTCATCTATTAATGTAAATTTTTAAGTAGCCTAACATATCCACCTATTTTTGTTCTACACAACGTGGTAGTCACATTTTACCATGTTTCCCTTTTACTGTCCACAAAGCAGTATGAGAACAAGTACATGACTGCTAACTATTCTTAGACAAACAAAAGTAAAACCATTATCTATTTTTGGATCTCAGATGCCCCCTCATCCATTCCTTTCCACACACCTGGTCATTAGTAAGTTTTAATGGTTTGCTTCTTTTCCTTTTGAGTTTTTTCATTTTTATTTTGCTTTGTTAGTATATGATTAGAGAAAGAAAGAAAAAATGAAGGAATTTTACAAAAATTCCTATCTTCTCATTCGCATCCAGTTCGGTGTGTATTGTTGTTTCTAGATTTCACACTCTCTCTTTCTCTCCTCGGTCCGAGATGGGGAGTGGGTGCCATAATAATTTCCTTCAAATCAGATCGATACCTGGTTTTTGGTTCTTGCTGCTAGCATGCCTTCACACCGAGCTGGATTTTTTATATTTGGCTGATTTTTGCACCTTCTGATCATACTTTCAAAAAGCTAATGTCAGAGGCTGCACCCACCAAAAGGTGAGACATTTATCAGATTTTGTGCTCCATATTTACTGATATTAATTTTAACAAAAACTTGTGCGCAATTTTTATATATTGATCAATGCATATAATTTTCTGCAAAGAAAAGTGACTTTTGTTTAGCCTTGAGAACGTCTGACTTATGTTTCAGTTTGGCAATCCTTTCATGCATGTTTCTTTCTCATCTATGCATGTATATGCCAGTTTGGCTTTGCATATCAAACATAAGTTATGTCCATTTTGTCATAGTAATTTTGATGAAACATGTGAGTGTTCTCGAGATTATCTGAAAGTTAAAAAGAACAGACATGAATTTGTTTCAATAATTGTTTGGTTAAGAATACGATCAAGTTGTGGAAAGAGGTGGAGTTGAGGTGATTGTTATTTCTTGAAAACCTACATGAACTGAAACTATAATATACACATCAGATAAAGTGCTTCGTTCAGCAGCTGCTTCATGGCCTAGATCATTGTCATAAAAGTGGGGTTCTTCATCGAGACATCAAGGGCTCAAACCTCTTAATTGACGACAATGGGTTGCTGAAGATTGCAGACTTTGGCCTGGCAATATCCTATGATCCAAGCAATCCACAGCCATTGACGAGCCGTGTTGTGACATTATGGTATAGACCACCAGAGCTTTTGCTCGGTGCCACGGAGTATAGTGTTGCTGTGGATATGTGGAGTACAGGGTGTATCGTGGCAGAACTCTTTTCTGGCAAACCAATCATGACAGGAAGAACTGAGGTAATATTCTTTGGGGGGGAATCAAATAAGTTCTTTTCCAGATTTTGTTTCATTTTTTACTGGGTTAGGTCTCTGATGAGCCCTAGTGCAACAATGTTATGCTAGGTGGAGCAAATTCACAAGATCTTTAAGCTGTGTGGGTCACCATCGGACAATTATTGTAAGAAATCAAAGGTGCCAGAAACAGCTATGTTCAAGCCTCAGCAACAATATGGGCGGTGTGTTGCTGAGACTTTCAAAGATCTCCCCTCTTCAGCGGTAGCTCTCATTGACTCCTTGCTTTCGCTAGAACCGGAAGTTCGGGGAACAGCTGCCTCAGCTCTTGAAAGTGATGTAAGTTTTGCAATTCTTTTGTGAAAACCTTTTGTGTAGCATGTAAACTGGCTTGCAGAACTTGCCCAAAAGTCTGGAAATTTTACCATCGGCATTGAATCTTTCAGTATTTGTAGTTCTTACCCTATGTTTCAAACCTATGTCAGTTTTTCAGAATGGAACCATTCGCTTGTGATACTTCAAGCCTACCGAAACTTCCACCAAGCAAAGAGTATGATGTTAGACTCAGGCATTGGGTTCCATAGATACCTTGCTGCGGTTCAATGCTCAGCCTTCATGTTCCTACAGGCAAAGAAAGGAGGCTCATCTTGGTGGACGAGGAGCTGAATCTGTCAGACCAGGAAATGAGAACCATGAAATCAGTCGTGCCATTAATGTTGCTGCTGAAGTGAAGGTGCTTATGACGACCATAAACACTAGATATATTTTGTTGTTCTATTAGTTTTACATTTCTAGTTACTCAAAATATTTTTTTAAGAAAAATCTAAAACAAGAATTCTTGTTTCAAGGTGTTCAAAGAGCGCATGTGAGAAGTCCAACCCAGAGGATAGCGTGCCAGGGTTCCGGGTGGAGCCACGGGCATTGGAAACCTCAGTTCAGGTTCCTGAATGTGGATCTACATGGAACAATATGACGGGTGACTCGGATCATGCGGCAGGGCCCACTCGTGTCTGCAACTCTGTTCATGTGGGAACTTCTTTTACCTCAAGGAAAAAGGGATTTTCGATTTCAAATATACCACAGTATGGTGCAGCAGATTTGAGGAATGGAATTGACAATGCCGATCAGAATCAACCATCTGATATGCCTGCCACTTCTCAAAGGAAGGACCAAAACAAAGACACCGTGGTAAGTACCATAATCTTGGAAGAGCAATCTGTACTAGGCATTCTTTCAACTCGTATTACTTGTACCTTATGTCTATGACTTGCTGTGTTCAGAACAATGTAAGGAAGTTCAGAAGGATCCACTACTCTGGGCCACTGATGCCTCCAGGTGGGAACATCGAGGACATGCTTAAGGAACACGAGAGGCACATCCAAGAAGCAGTACGCAAAGCACGCGTCGGCAAGGGTAGCAGGTAGCCAGAAAAGAGTAGAGCAGTTGAAAGGTCTTAGGATATTGAGAAGATAGATGAACCAAATTTCAAGGGTGCAACTGATATCCTGAACTCCAGAAATTCCAGCGCTGCGTTATTCAGAAAAGTTGCCATGTCAAGCAGCTGCAAGAGTTCTCAGCATGTAAGATGGTAGGACAAATTGTTTGGTACCATCGCAAAGATCAGTAAGTTTAAATCATCACCCAATGCGTCACAGTAACTATTATCAAGTAGAATATCGCCTTGTAAATTTGGAGGGCACATGTATCCCAGCACGAGTGAATGTAGATGCTTTCTTTGTAATTTTGTCTAGGAGGTCACCTGAATCAGATTTTGCGGTTTGATGCAACTAAATTTTGTCATTCTAGAGTTCCACCATTTTTACGACTCAGCAGACAGTTTCAAACTATCCGCTAACAACGAACAGTTACTTTGATGGCTCTTATGACTCGATTGGCTAAGTATAATGTGGCTAGGATTTTAGCATTTTGTATGTTAACGAATGAGGTTTTTTTTTTGGCGAAAGGGAACGAATGAGCATCTGACGCTCTCCCAAACATCTGATAATAACTGGAACCAACTTTTCATCTAAACATATAGAATAGAAATTTAAATCAGAAAGTTTCCGGGTAGAAATAGCATAGTTGCATCCCCTTAAAAAAGGTCATTGTTAGAAATATGGACAAGAATAGGTTCTGACTTCTGCGTCACGATTTATTATGGAAGCTCAAGTCTGGATCTATAAGCCATATCACCAACTAAACATTGAACAAGTTTATTCAGGGGAGTAATGTGTTCCAGAGTTTGCTCCTAATACTCACAGGATGAAGTACAAAAACAGTGGTTCCGTCTAGTATCATTGCAGCAAACCGCCCCCTAGTACTCACAGGATGAAGTACAAAAACAGTGGTTGCGTCTAGTATCATTGTAGCAAACCACAGGCGAACAGGCTAAGGATTGGTAGATAGGACAACGCTCTGAATGAAGTTCACAAAGATTCTTGAATCTCCCAATCTCAACCTTTGTACAATATTTCTCCATTCACAGAATCTCTGAAGAATCGCAGCTAAAAAAACAAGTGATTCTTCTCAGTAAATAGCCTTTAACCAACAGAAGCGCAAGTGCTTTCAGCAAATGTGAACCCTCAGGAATCTTTTAGTACCCTGGAGCTACTGAAGGATTCGTATCCTTTCGTCAGGTGAAGCACTAGCAAAAGAAAGCCAAGATTAAACATAAAGAACAGCTGCAGGAGAACAGGAAATTAACCAGGCACATATATCCCAGCACGAGTGAATGTGGAGGTTTTCTTTGTACAGCTGAATCAGATTGTGGTTTGATGCAGCTAAATTTGTTCGTTCTACTAGAGTTCCACTGTATTTTACAACTCAGCAGTCAGTTTCAAACTATCCGCTAACAAACGAACAATTACTTTGATGGCTCTTATGACTCGATTGACTAAGTATAGTGTGGCTGGAATTTTAGCATTTTGTATGTTAACCTGTGTTCTTAACGAATGAGTCATCTGACGCTGTGTCCCCAACATCTGATAACAACTGGAATCAACATTTCATCTAAATATATGGAATCGACATTTAAAATCAGAAAGTTTCGGTGCAGAAATAGCATAGTTGCATGCCCTTAAAAAAAGGTGATTGTTACAAATATGGACGAGAATAATATTCGGTTCTGACTTCTGCGTCCCAATCGCTGCAGAGATTGTGGTAGCTCAAGTCTGGATCTATGAGCCATATCACCAACTGAACATTGAACACTTTTATTTAAGGGAGTAATGGGTTCCAGAGTTTGCTCCTAATACTCACAGGATGAAGTACAAAAACAGTTGTTGCGTCTAGTATCATTGTAGCAAACCGCAGGAAGATTGGCTAAGGATTGGTAGATAGAACACTCTGAATGAAGTTCACAAAGATTCTTGAATCTACCAATCTCAACCTTTGTACAATATTTCTCCATTCACAGAATCTCTGCAGAATCACGGCTAAAACAACAAGTGATTCCTCTCAGTATAGGCTTTAACCAACAGAAGCACAGTTGCTTTCAGTAAATGTGAACCCTCAGGAATCTTTTAGTACCCTGGAGCTACTGAAGGATTCGTATCCTTTCGTCAGGTGAAGCACTAGCAAAAGAAAGCCAAGATTAAACATAAAGAACAGCTGCAGGAGAACAGGAAATTAACCATACCTAAACACAAATGAGCTTTGTGCCAGTATGCACCTACCATTTTGAGAGGCAGCGAAGCTCAGTTCTCTTTGGAACCAAATTGTTTCTGTATGTCACCAAATGATACAGTTGCCGAACCCCTTCTCTTAGCCTTTTGCTGTGAAGGATGCTCCTTCCAGCCAGTCATGTAAATTACCTGTGAAATTAAAAACAAAAACATTTGGTAACCAGTGGCTCAGCTAAAACTGAGTCATTTCTAATAGGGGAAGTAATTATGTTGAATCCAACAAAAGCAACCAAATGATATAAAATTTGTTGTCCTCTATTCAAACAATGAAATTGAAATGTCACAGTACATAACTTGAAAGGTTGCTGGAACTGATCCATCTTCTAGCCCAAACATTGATTGGTAAATGGCTGCAGTTGCCAAGGCTGTGTCTCTTTTTAACACCTGACAACAGAAAAGAGAAAACCAATTCAAATTTTATTTCTAGGATGGATAAATTAACTTGAATATAATCGTTTTTCAGTAAGCGAGCATGGTATGAAAGATACTCACAGGGTTTCTTTGGAAAAGTGCATTCGTTTCCCCCATTGTTCTAAGATGCTCAACAAGTTCCAAAGCTAGTTGACAAAAGCAGTAAGGATATCAGGAAATAAAACTTACGAAATCTCCATGTGAGAAAGTAAGCATATTTCTGAAATGTAAAGTGAACTTCTCTGATATTATATTCATAGTTCTAGATTACACGAAAAATGTGGAAGCTATTATTGCTATCTGATAGAAGTAACAGTTCATGCGTAAGTCAAGCATAAAAATTGAAATGCAAATTCATTCCACCATAGAAAGAGAAACAGAACAATACAGGGTACTAAATGGAAAATTCAAGTTTCTTTTTTGCACAAACCACTGTTGTACTTGACGGTATAACGATCAACATCAACTCCTGGTAGGGTGAAGCCTGCTCTTGACAAAAGATTTCCAGCATCCCGGACCTTGAAAAGTGCAACAAGTGTCATAAATCTAAACAAATAAACTCAAAACAGGCAAAGATATATAGAGTACTATAAGATTCAATATGGACCTTAAAAATGGTTGTAAAGTCTATCTTGAAAGAG
The DNA here is from genome assembly GCA_000970635.1 of Eragrostis tef. NCBI lineage: Eukaryota > Viridiplantae > Streptophyta > Magnoliopsida > Poales > Poaceae > Eragrostis > Eragrostis tef. Next base: position 23,373 of record LAPY01005263.1, on the reverse strand, counting down.
AAACTTCAACTTGTGGTTTCACAAATAACATAGATGTAAAACAGACGTTCAGACAATATCTCTTTTGGGCAAACTATCAGTTCACAAGTTGACCCTACCTGTGCTAAAGGGGACATGCGAGGACTGATGCCTCCCTCACGTTCCATTTGAGCGATTGTGCATGCAATTCTCAGTTCCCTGGTTATTAAATCCAACAAAAGGCAAGTCAGATATGAAAAAAGAACATCAGGAAACGGAAGTTGAAGTTTCTCTATAGTTTGACAGATACTCACTTCAGTGTCTCTCCACCGAGGATTGCTGCAAGAAAAAGGCCATCAGGCTTCAAGGCCAACCTACACTGCCATGAAAGGGCGACAATTAAAAAGTTACATGAGTTATGATATTTGGAGGTGAATGACTGAATACTGCATAGTAATTAAATCCATTACAAATTAATGTTACCTGTATCATTGCTCCAGGTAGGTCATTTGTCCAATGAAGCCCGAGACAACTTATTATCAAATCCTGCGAGCTTCAGAGAACACAAACCATATTAACAAAGAGAAAATGGATCAAGATATGGCAAATGTTGTTGCTTAAACGTGTTGAAATACCATAACTCAAGAAAGCTTGAACATGCCAAATCAGACTAGAATGAAGAAATGACATTGTTTCTCATCATGGATTGGTCTACAAGCAAGGTATGAGGAGCTGAAGGAAAGAGTAGTTTTCTTTTTCTTTTCTTTTTTTTTCCCCTTAAGACGCAAGAGAAGCAGATGTTCAGCTGTAAGTTCAAGGTTTACAATTGGCAACTGATTCGCAAACCTGCTACAGGAGGGACATCTCAATCTCAACAAAGCTTTGTGGGTTCAATACATTTTACTCTTAATTCGACACATAAATGAAAGCAACCAAGAAATGAAAGTTAACCATAGCTCCCATCGATCCTTACCTCTCTTTGATTGGAAGGAACTCTTCGTCACCGACAACAAAGTGCGTCTCGAGCCCGTCCCCCGTGGACTCGTCCAACTCCCGCCACTTCTTCACCATGTCGGCCGACATGTCCATCATGATCAGCTTCTCGATTCCACCTGACACACAAGCATTCAGTTCATGTCCGGGCGAAATGGTAATGAATCTTGACGGAGACGTGGCACACTGCAGAGCCCAGTGCACGTGAAGAGGTGTACAAGGAACCAAGAGGACAGGGATGCATGGGGCGGCTCACCGCGGCCGCGGAGCGAGAGNCGGCGGAGCCGCCGAGGCAGAGCGCGGAGGGGAACGCCTTCCTGCAGTCCTCGAGACGGTCGAGGAGGTTCTCGGCGACGGCGCCCGTGAGTGCGTCGGTTTCCCCCGCCGCCCACGCGGCACGGTCCCGGTGCCGGCGCTTCAGGTCGCGGTCGAAGATCTTGACGCGACCACCGCCGCCGCCGTCATCGAGGCCGTCGGCTGCGGAGGACGAGAGGTGGCGTTTGGGGAGGAGGTTTCGGTGGCGGAGGAGTGAGAGGCGGCGGGCGGCAGCGGCGGCCGAGGAAGCAGCCATCGCGAGCAACGGCGATGGGGGACAGGACTCTGCACGGCGGTCGGCGGCGTCGCGAACGCGAGCTTGAGTTCTCGAGCAGGCCCACGTGGGCTGTCCTAACTAGCGTGTGCGTTTATTGGGCCTCCATAGTAAAGGTTGAATGGGCTAAAAAATTCGAGGGCTAAAATTGATAGTGTAATTGTTACAAAATGGTTTTCACTTTCTACCCTTCGGAAAAACTTATCCAGAAATAGACCCGTCTTTTGGACACCGCATGGTACGGCGACCAGGTTAGATAGGTGGGCGTCATATCATGCGGTGCCTATTCCTGGACGCGGACACGATCAAGGATGTTGAAGTGGCATGGTGAGCGCCAGAGCCATTGGCGATCAGGTACCATAAGTGGACGCCAAATCATGCGGCGCTCAGCCGTGAAACTTAGTTGCCAAATAACGTGGCGCCCAGAAAAGAGTCTATTTTGGACATGTTTTCTCTAATCCAAATATGATAAACTTTAACTAAAAGGTTCATTTTATAAAATTTACACGAATTCATATGATACTCTCTTGATACACCAAATAACGTGGCGTCCAGAAAAGAGTCCATTTCACAGAGACAGAGTTGGTCACCCCTAAAAAAAATCACAGAGACAGAGAGTATCATATAAATTTTAGCCCTAAATTTTTTATTTGTTTTTTGCAAACAGTGAGAGCTTTATTTATCATAGACAGACCAAAAAAATTATTGAAGGACTTAGGAGATTTTATTTATTTATTTATTATTAACAACCTGTGAGAATAAAATTTGTAAACTGAAATTCCGGTCATGAAATAGACATTTATTTTAGCAAGATATAGCATGGGGTGACGTGACAAGTATGTGTGCCCGCAAGCCACCGTAGGTGTGCCCACAAGGTTCAATTCAGTGGGAATGGTCTAGCTTCGGAATTATAGTTTATCAGGTGTTCCTGTTTTGAATTACTTGTTATTTTAGCTTTGGTCAAAATAAAACATCTCTAACTATCAATTCTTAAAACTCATATAGTTTAACAATATAACATTAATATTTTTAGATTTATCATAAGAAATACTTTGATAACATATAATTAATTGATATATAATAAATATTGTCCAAAGCTAAAACGATAAGTAGTTTGGAACGGATAAGGTATATTAAGAGGATTCGTCATCCTTTGACTTTCTGTGGGAGTGGTCTCTCTCTTTTTTTTTCTTTTTTTTTTTCCTTTTTGGAAAGATTCTGCTGCAGTGATATCAAGCTATTTTGGTATTCGGTGCTCTAATTCTTTGACCTCATGCCTCGAGATTCTCTCTAGGACATGGTCGCGACCAGAGTTCAAATAAAAATAGGTTTTGTTCCTCGCGGAAAAAAAAGAAGGTTTTGTCAACGTTTCTCATGAATTCACCTTATGTCTATGACGCGTTAAACTGACCGGTTGACCGCTTGGTAGGAAAAATTAGTGAACTAGTAGCAGTGTTGTCTGTCTTCGGTTAACAGAAGGTGCTGTTTTCGTGCTCACGCTCAACGTGGTTCCCTCCTGTCAAAATAATAGGCACGAGTCCTGAGGTGATTCCTCCTCGGCCAGGGGCACCATGGAACCGACAAGAGGCCAATGCCTCATCAGTCGTCAAAAAAGAAAAAATCACTTCAGCTAGAGGCATCGATGATGCATGCAGAAACGTTCCAAGGTGCCATTAAATTCGGTTCACACTCACTAGCCAAGGACAACCCAAGGGGTACCAGCAGCGAGTACTGAACTCATTCTCTAAACTGTTGCGCCTGGCATAATGGCTCCAATCCATCAAACATTAGTTCTAACTTGATTTTTTTTCATTCAAATATGCAAGTTAACATTATTCATCCAATCATCCTACTATTTCCTTGCTAGTACTACTGCCTGCCAAGCCCTAAGCAGCATGGTGCCATCTGGTTCTTCTCTTCATCGATGAAGCATGGGACGACAATGGCAGTCTATCGGAATTGAAAGAAATCTAGGTACGACCTCCGAGGTGTATTTCCTCGTCTACAAATACCCTACCGGGGCCATGTTCAATTCAAGCAAGGCATGGGTAGAGTTGTTCCAGACGCCTAGCCCATGTATTTCAAATTTCGATCTGTCCCCCCCCCACCCCCCCTC
>LAPY01005262.1:16340-31531 GCA_000970635.1 Eragrostis tef | reverse complement strand
CTGAACCTGTCCAGGAACCACCTTGCTGGAGAGATACCGGCCACCATTGCTGCAATGCAGAGCCTCACGGCTGTGGACTTCTCATACAACAACCTGTCTGGGCCCGTGCCGGCGACCGGGCAGTTCAGCTACTTCAATGCCACGTCCTTCGTCGGCAACCCGGGCTTGTGCGGAGCGTACCTTGGACCATGCCACGCCGGTGGTGCCGGCACAGAGCACGGCGAGCACACCCATGGTGGCCTGTCCAATACCTTCAAGCTGCTCATTGTGCTTGGCTTGCTTCTCTGCTCCATTGTGTTTGCTGCCATGGCAATTTTGAAGGCCCGGTCACTGAAGAAGGCCAGTGAGGCGCGTGCGTGGAGGATGACCGCGTTCCAGCGCCTCGAGTTCACCTGCGACGACGTGCTCGATAGTCTGAAAGAGGAGAACATCATTGGCAAAGGTGGAGCTGGGATTGTGTACAAGGGTACAATGCCAGATGGTGAACATGTTGCAGTGAAGCGGCTTTCGGCGATGAGCCGTGGCTCTTCGCATGATGATCATGGGTTCTCGGCAGAGATACAGACGCTTGGGAGGATCCGACACCGCTACATTGTGCGTCTGCTTGGCTTCTGCTCAAACAATGAGACCAATCTCTTGGTGTATGAGTACATGCCCAATGGGAGCCTAGGAGAGCTACTCCATGGCAAGAAAGGTGGCCACTTACACTGGGACACTCGGTACAAAATTGCAGTTGAGGCCGCCAAGGGACTAAGCTACCTACACCATGATTGCTCGCCACCGATCCTACACCGCGATGTCAAGTCGAACAACATTCTTCTTGACTCTGATTTTGAAGCTCATGTTGCTGATTTCGGACTGGCCAAGTTCTTGCAGGACTCAGGCACATCGCAATGTATGTCTGCCATTGCCGGCTCTTATGGCTACATTGCTCCAGGTGAAATATATATCCTCGTCCAGTTTGCAAATGTTTAATACTACTAGCAACATTTTTTGTATTGTTTGATAATTGCTCATCTTCAGTTCATTTTAGTTATCTCCAAATGAACTGTAAACATCATTAACTTTAATGCTTTATTGCTGCTCTTACAGTTACTGAGTAACTGGTGGACTTCTCATACAACAACCTGTCTGGGCCCGTGCCGGCGACCGGGCAGTTCAGCTACTTCAATGCCACGTCCTTCGTCGGCAACCCGGGCTTGTGCGGAGCGTACCTTGGACCATGCCACGCCGGTGGTGCCGGCACAGAGCACGGCGAGCACACCCATGGTGGCCTGTCCAATACCTTCAAGCTGCTCATTGTGCTTGGCTTGCTTCTCTGCTCCATTGTGTTTGCTGCCATGGCGATTTTGAAGGCCCGGTCACTGAAGAAGGCCAGTGAGGCGCGTGCGTGGAGGATGACTGCATTTCAGCGCCTCGAGTTCACCTGCGACGACGTGCTCGATAGTCTGAAAGAGGAGAACATCATCGGCAAAGGTGGAGCTGGGATTGTGTACAAGGGTACAATGCCAGATGGTGAACATGTTGCAGTGAAGCGGCTTTCGGCGATGAGCCGTGGTTCTTCTCATGATGATCATGGGTTCTCTGCAGAGATACAGACGCTTGGAAGGATCCGACACCGCTACATTGTGCGTCTGCTTGGCTTCTGCTCAAACAATGAGACCAATCTCTTGGTTTATGAGTATATGCCCAATGGCAGCCTAGGGGAGCTACTTCATGGCAAGAAAGGTGGCCACTTACACTGGGACACTCGGTACAAGATTGCAGTTGAGGCCGCCAAGGGGCTGAGCTACCTACACCATGATTGCTCACCACCGATCCTACACCGCGATGTCAAATCGAACAACATTCTTCTTGACTCTGATTTTGAAGCTCATGTTGCTGATTTCGGACTGGCCAAGTTCTTGCAGGACTCAGGCACATCGCAATGTATGTCTGCCATTGCCGGCTCTTATGGCTACATTGCTCCAGGTGAAATATCTAATCACAGTTTGCAAAAGTTTAATACTAGTAACATTTTTTGTATTGTTTGATAATTGTACATCTTCAGTTCATTTTAGTTATCTCCAGATGAACTGTAAACATCATTAACTTTAATGCTTTATTGCTGCTCTTACAGTTACTGAGTACCTGTTAGCTAGGCGTCTATGTTTAGTCAAGAAAACATAGCATATTCTTATATATTGTCCGACCTCTTAACTAATCCTGCATTGGTTTGTCATCCTGTGAATTTACAGAGTATGCTTATACCCTCAAAGTGGACGAAAAGAGTGATGTCTACAGCTTTGGGGTTGTGCTGCTTGAGCTGGTCACTGGAAAGAAGCCGGTAGGGGAGTTTGGGGATGGTGTTGACATTGTCCAATGGGTCAAGACGATGACGGACTCGAACAAGGAGCAGGTGATCAAGATCATGGACCCTAGACTCTCAACTGTGCCGGTGCACGAGGTCATCCATGTGTTCTATGTCGCATCGCTCTGTGTCGAGGAGCAGAGCGTGCAGCGACCTACAATGAGGGAGGTGGTGCAGATGCTCAGTGAGCTTCCCAAGCCTGCTGAGAGACAAGGAGACGAGCTTCCTAGTGATAGAGATGGTTCCGCATCTGATCCTCCAGCGTCATCTGAATCTGTTGATGCACCAACCAATGATGCTAAAGAGCAGCAGCAGCAGCAGCAAACGAGCTCGCAGTCTTCTCCAACTTCTGATCTCATTATCATCTGAAAACTACTATCAAGCTAGATTGTTGACGTTTCAATCTTTTATTTTCTTTTTTGTGAAATTTGGATGTTTTAATATTGCAAGCTTAGGGTGTTGTATTCTGGTATGAAATTTAGGTATCTGCTGTTTAGCAATCTGCGTTTAGGCTGTGGAATTTAGGTATCTGAATTTGTGGTGTGGTTTGTATCTGTAGGACTGTGCTGTACATATCAAGCTTCCTGATCTCCGTTTTCCTGTTAGAATTCAGAAACATTGCAGGGGTATAGGAGCCTAGGAATGTTTCGTTCAGTAATGTGAGCACCAAAACTCCCAGTGCTTTCTCCATCTGATCAAGGAATCAAGTTTGTTAAGGTGTCTTGTAAGTTGTACCTGTGTATGGTCTGTTAAGGTGAGCAATCTAGCAGGTGTATGCATTCTGATTGTGTACTGGACTTCGTCCTCAAGTCTCAAGGCAAGAATAAGGCGCCTTTTTACATCTGGTGAGCAGAAATGCTTATTTCTTGTCAGTAATGCAATGGCCATTTCTTGCTTCACACTGTCAGAATAGGGTGCTATTCTGTTATAAAGAACCCTACTCCTAGATTATACTAGTTGTCTTTGTCCACAAATTCTTGTGTTGTCTCAGCTTCTTACTGAAAATCATCTTAGGGTAATTTCTTACAGTACAACAACTTGCAAGCAGTAACAGATCAGGTTCAGTCAGCAGTAGCAGGGGACCAAAGCTTTGGAGTGAAGTGAAAGCAAGGGAGGGATTGTTCAGACTTCAAAGACAGTAGAGTAGCTTGTTCGCATCTCGGCTCGGAGAAAATTTGATTCTGTTACGCGGTCAAAAACCATGAGTTGTAAAGGGCGTGCATGACACCCACAATCACATGGTTGACGCAATTATAGTGGGCCCACTTGTCATCGACGGTTCTGCTGAATACTGAATCAGCTCAGCTGCTCTGTGCTTCCTACTGAACACTGTTGCTGCAATGCCACAGTTCAAAGACAGTGTTCTGTTAGTAGTTGCTGTCCTTTCGAGATATTACTATTAGGAGCAACCATTTGTACTCCAACTGGTAATATGATTTGCTGTTTTTTTTTAGATACTGGGTGCTTTGCTGTTGATTCCCTTGTAGTAAGAAAGGAGGGGAAAAAGGGACATTTGCTTTGAAAAAAGTAGGGGAGGGCTTATCCAGCACTGGATCATGAACTACGATCACATCGGCCTCATCAAACGCATCAGATCTGCTATGTCACGATCACGAGGAAGCATCGCCATGTGTTGGCCCGTACCGGCGTAATCCAATCACTCAGACACATGTAATGTACAACCGACTACCGAGGGCCCTGTTGTTAAGTGAGCTCTTTACATCAGTACACTGTAGTCGTACAATAATCGTAGTCCTTTTCATTCTGATGTTCTTGTCCTCAAAGGTTGTAGGAGTAGTAGTACAAAGCAAGCACAGGCAGCGCACTCATGTTGATAACTGTTGCAAGTGTTACTCCCTTTAAGTTTCCTTTTCTTAAGAAAATCGACCTTTGAGTGTTACTATTTACCAAAGATTTACTGAGGGCAGAAATGCAGATGATGCTGTCTCCATGCAGGCAAAACATAAACTGAAAAGCCATTTGCACCATCTGCACTTATACACTTTTCAGAGGAGCATGCCTGCATCAACCCCATCAATGTTATCTCGAGTCTTTTGGAGCAGCTTCTGATCAGCAGCGAGGTTATCAGTTATGGGTGGTCACCTTCCATGGATTACATGGATATTCGACTGCCAATGTTTTCGCATTCGGCAACACCATCATCACAAGATGGAAGTTGATGAAGCTGACCAACCCACTTGTTTGAAAGGTCAACGTCACGTCGGTTTGATGCTTCTGTGTTGTCCAAGCTCAGAAAGAAGTACCTTTGTTAGAACAAAGCCATCAGTGATCGTTCAGCATGATTATGTCGTAACTGTGTTCACTTAATGAAGGTTACTATCTCATAGTCTTTTTTTTTCCTTGCAAGAGTTGCACATAGGAATAATAGGAGGGGGACAGCTGAGATAGCATAAGCAGTTTGATCAGTTGATTCTTCTTCCTCTGCTCATCTTTGCACCCCTAATTATTGCTTGACGAAATAGTAGTTCTGAATAATGTGTGTTAGAAGAACTGAAGAAAGCTTTTTCAGAAGCTCCAAGCTGCAATGTTGGCAACTTTGCATGCATGCACTCCGCATGTACACAAGTCAAGTCGCTACCTGTAGTAGAGAACTCACACAAATGGTGCCTGCACCGGTCATCTTCAGCATGGCATCTGCGCATGTGTAACACCAGCCTTGAAAATGGTAAGAGTAATACGTGTTTTTTCCCTTGGGTTTTCAAGCAGCCGTTCTTGTTACTGTATAATATGAATGAAGATCTAGCATGAGGCAACCAAAGACTGACACGCAATTTTCATGGAGACAGGTCTATGTGGAAGCAACAGAGTGATAAAAGACGCACCACCAACCCTAATGATTACTTGTTTTCATGTGCTGAGTGGCTATTATGAGTTTAAAAGGACTAAATGCAGCGCAATGTAGTAGTATCATGTATTTCGAATCCTGTATGTTGTGCAAGTCATTCTACTGTACTCTTTTAAAATAATGACTCATGTAATATGATTTAGATTGTTGATGTCGGAATTTTAATTGCAGAAAAGTGTTTTCACACTTCCTGGAAGTGACTTTATCAGCATACCAAACTGATGGCCCAAATATTTGTGCTTTGGATTCTTCTTGAATCCAGCGAATGCAGTGCATGAGTGACTGTCCTCTAACCTTCAAACATTGGTATTGCACAGTAGCATAACTAAATGCAAGTCAAAATGTTAGAAAAGAGACTGAATTAGAATCTCAATGCATAGTCAAGATGTTAACACTCTGGAGCACATTGAGCAAAAGTGGACCACCCAACAATCTTAAATTGTGTTTCTGACACCTCCCATGGTGTGGAAGCGAGTGTAGTTCAGTCGTGTTTCTGACACCTCCCATAGTATTCATGTTTGTGCACGGTATCAACATTTTGCAGTTATGGATTCAATATATTTATAAATTGTATTCCAGGCAGTTGTTCAGAACAGCATCTTTAGGTTCGGTAGATCTCTGAAGAGGAGCTGCATTTGGGGAATTGGAGTCCAAATATATCAGCTCTTTCACCAACCTTTGTCCCAGCAAGCTTTTGAGCAGTTTAATGAGATGAATGCTCTCATCCAAAATTTGATACAAACTGAGGAGAATGATAGATGGAACTATATTTGGGAAAACTCAAAATTTTCTTCAGTCAGATTCTATAAATTGATGATTGGAAGAAGACATATTCATTCAGCATATAAATAGGGTGAATACAAGAAATCTCCAAAGAAATCTCCAAAGAAATTGATGATTGGTCTTCATCCTGTCAAATAAAGCACACAATTTTTTATTGGATTTAGCTGAAAGATAGGGTGAATACAAGAAATCTCCAAAGAAAGAACATGGCAATTGATTTTTATGATTGTGAGCTCTGCTTATGGCAGGATGATGAAACAAGACATCACCTCTTAACTGCAGTTTTGCCAGAAGATGCTGGCAAGCAGTTGGTATCCCAAATACAGCAACATGCAAGGCCTCTTCGCACAATTACTAGACTCAAGAGAGAGCTAAAAGTGGAATTCTTTATGGAGATCATCATCATCATGACATGGTGCATTTGGACATCCAGGAACAATTGGATTTTCAATCAGATCCCTCCAACAGTGCCTGACTGCAAGAGGAAATTTAAAAATGACTTATCGCTTCTGTTGCACAAAGCTAAACGTAGATACTTCCCTGAAATCCAGGAATGGCTAGATTCTGATTTTCCTTTTCTGCTTACTTTTGTAATTGTAAACTCTTTTTTTATAATATATTATAATCAGTAGGGGCGCCTTACCCCTCCTGTTGCCTCAAAAAAAGGATGTTAAAATTGGCCCAGTGCTATTTTACTGATGGGCCATAGCCATCCAGAGTCGTAACTGTGGTATTCTTGCTAAATGTTGCTCTGAAATCTGAAATGAAGGACGAGGGTTTGCGCTACTGCAAGGGAAAGAAAAGGAGTAAAATAATCAGGTGTCGTATTATGCTTCTCTACCACATGGCCACATGCAGAAAAATCCTTGAGCTGCCTTATCCAATACTCCTAAGAATGGTCCAGGGACTTGCTCTTGGATTCTGCTTGAATCCAGTGTACGTACTGATACTGTACTCCAACCTTGAGACATGGGCATTTGAACAGTAGCATCCCTAAATGCAAGTCAATATGTTAGGAGCCTGCCTGTATTAGAAAATAAAAACTCATTGCAGGGTCAGGAGTTAGTGCTCAGGAACCCATAGGATCCAAATAAAAAAATTGACCACATCTACAATCTTAATTTGGGCTCAGTGTCCCATGCAAGTTGGGCTGCATGAAGAATTACTACTCTGATATTGTCGTTCCAGAATCCAGATTGTGATAATGCTAGGATCACTCGATCATGTAGGTGAGGCCGTGAGGGCCTAGAGTACTTAGCACTGAACATTCAGGTGTGAGAAAGAAAGGACAGATGAAAATGAGGTCCAAAACTGTGCATGTCCTTGATTGAGGCCCAGTGTTATTTCTGTGATGGGCCTGATAACCGGGATCATTGTGGCCTTCATGGTAAATGCTGCACTGGAATCTTTGAAATATACAGAACAAGGCCTCCTGTGCTGCTGGAAAAATAACAGAGAAAAAAAGGGATTTAGCATATTGTTTTATTTATCTCTCAAAGTAAAAATGCATAAAACCCGAGCCCTACCACGACGAGCCAGATCTGTCAATTCAGATAACGTTTTCAGAAAAGTATTGCCACATCATATACAATCCAACTTTGTCAACTTCAATAGGTACCCATTTTCCCACCACTTTGGAAATGTTTCAAAGAGGCATTTCCTTTGCTGTGTCATCCAGTAGCTTTTGCCCCTATTATACACGTCTGAAAGCCGAAAATGGCGGAGCTATATGGTTGAGTGGAGAACTTCAGCCTGACTAATGTATGTGCAACCTGACTCTATGACAGGTTTTCATACTTCTTTCGGCTCATTTCCTGATTGGCATGATCGCAATCCCACTTTGCATTTCACTGAAGACGATTAGTCATCTCATCCTCAAAAACGGCAAATCAGCATTGATCTTCAAGGCGGAAAACACCTGGGCAAGTCTGATTAGCTACAACTGCCGGTGCAATCTTATTTTTCACGGTTTGAAAAATGCTGCTGTGATCTTTGAGCTGAATGCTGCATCAGCCGACATCAGCGATCAGATACTATTAATGAAATATGACACATCCAGAAATGAGAGGAACTACAGATAAACCCTGCAAATGAACAACAACCTGAAGCCAGTAACAATCGCTACCCGTCCGTCAGAGTTATCTGGGAGCAGATAAGCCTCTTCGCTGCCCATTAACAAGCAGATAAATGCCCAACTGAGCAGCTAAGCCTCAGCTTTAGATGGATATAAGCGACATTTTTTACGGAGCACTAACTAGCCTTTAATTAGTTGGAGCTGAAGTGGCAAATTACACATTAGCAAGTCCAGATGTGTTCGGAGGCTCATCAGTCAGCACTTTTGGCACATTTTAAACGGTTTTAAGATTCGACGTGACAGGTGTCTGATTCCATTTGCCATTTACTCATTATAGCTGTTTCCGGGCTAGTGGCATGGAAACTTTGAGGAGAGAACACACATGGACAAGTTTCGTTTGAACTGCGTTTACCATATGGTTCGCATTGTTCTGAATTCTTTTCATGTAATGAGACAATGCTGCTGCTGGTGTGGTCTAAAGTGAGCACGATGTAGGGCCCTAATTTTTTACCATGTGGACTTTGTGGCATATCATCCGTGACAATGTCACAATTCACGAAATAGAATAATAACAGTATTTTGATTGATTGCTGTACCTGTCTGCGAGGCAAAAGAAAAGGGAAACAGTAATAAGTTACAAAAAGAGTATCATGAGAACAACGGATCCATGCTTTCGTTGAGAGTCGAACTAAACGGGTGCTCTAACCAACTGAGCTACGAAAGCTTCTTGTTTAAATTTTTGGAAAAGTTCTATACAATACTAAGCCATCATTACTATTTGCATGATCCTTTTTCTCAAAAGACCCGTGACTCGCGTAATCATCGATCGTGCCGGATCTACATGCGGGTAGTGGTAGAACGGTTCACAAATTCCTCGAGCCATACGCCTGCAATCGAATAATAATCACCTACTCCGTGTCTCCGTCCACTACATGCACAGGAATAGTGAATGCATTCTTGACTCTGCTACCTTGGCTCCCGCCTCCCGGAGGGCACCAGGGGCCGGCGATGGATGAAACGCTACAAGATCGCGAGTCCTTCAAGCGCCATGACATGAGCCGTATTAACGAATGGAAACACTGCTTACAGCTACTCCAAGATGTCCCCTTGATGGACCATTACTGCACGCTCCCATCTTCAAAACGATTCTGCAACTCATTTTCTCTACTCGTGTTTTCTGTCAGAGATGCACACTGCGCCAAACTCTGATGATGATGAGGCACTGATTCAGGGCGCGCGTTCGGAGTCAACTTTAGAACCCTCTAAACTTTAGCTTAATGAGACAATGCTGCTGCTGGTGTGGTCTAAAGTGAGCACGATGTAGGGCCCTAATTTTTTACCATGTGGACTTTGTGGCATATCATCCGTGACAATGTCACAATTCACGAAATAGAATAATAACAGTATTTTGATTGATTGCTGTACCTGTCTGCGAGGCAAAAGAAAAGGGAAACAGTAATAAGTTACAAAAAGAGTATCATGAGAACAACGGATCCATGCTTTCGTTGAGAGTCGAACTAAACGGGTGCTCTAACCAACTGAGCTACGAAAGCTTCTTGTTTAAATTTTTGGAAAAGTTCTATACAATACTAAGCCATCATTACTATTTGCATGATCCTTTTTCTCAAAAGACCCGTGACTCGCGTAATCATCGATCGTGCCGGATCTACATGCGGGTAGTGGTAGAACGGTTCACAAATTCCTCGAGCCATACGCCTGCAATCGAATAATAATCACCTACTCCGTGTCTCCGTCCACTACATGCACAGGAATAGTGAATGCATTCTTGACTCTGCTACCTTGGCTCCCGCCTCCCGGAGGGCACCAGGGGCCGGCGATGGATGAAACGCTACAAGATCGCGAGTCCTTCAAGCGCCATGACATGAGCCGTATTAACGAATGGAAACACTGCTTACAGCTACTCCAAGATGTCCCCTTGATGGACCATTACTGCACGCTCCCATCTTCAAAACGATTCTGCAACTCATTTTCTCTACTCGTGTTTTCTGTCAGAGATGCACACTGCGCCAAACTCTGATGATGATGAGGCACTGATTCAGGGCGCGCGTTCGGAGTCAACTTTAGAACCCTCTAAACTTTAGCTTTAAAGAAAATCTTATTATTTAATAGTACTAAATAAAGTCTAATGACAAAACATTTTTACAGATGGGTATATCTTTACGAGACGAATCTAATGAGCCTAATTAATCTACGTTTTGCTACAGTGATGTTACAGTGAATATCGTCTAATCATGTCTTAACTATCCTCATTAAATTCGTCTCGCGATTTAGAGAGTGTTCTGCAGTTAGTTTTATAATTAAACTTTATTTAAGACAATATTTTTTTTGTTTAGGAGCTTCTAAATTTTAAGCTCTAAAACGCCAAATGTACCGTGATAAGGATCTAAAGTTTTTGATTGGTACAGATGATCATTTCTATGAGTGGTTCAGATGTTCCATGTTTGAAATGATTCGAGCAAAGGGTTCATTAGCATTTGGGTTAATGATTTTGGAGGCCTAGAATAAAATATGTAGCATTTGGGTTAATGACTTGGCTATGTTCTCTAACTATAGGTGCACTGATATGTTCTTTGCGCAATACCTGATCTGTTATCACATTTATTTTTTCAGCATATACATTCAGTATAAAAAAAGAAAGTAATTTGTTTGTTTATCTGATGTGAAACAAGTGTTCTCCTTGAGCATTTTATTTTTTATGGAGTTCAGAATCAGTTTCTTGAGATGAAATTGCTTGTAGTATTTCTCTGAAAAAGAAATTGTTAGTTCTGATCCAAAGTACCAGACAACATGTTGCATGTAGATGTTCTTAGTTGCTCTTTGTACATGTTCTGTATATTGCATGATTGTTTGTAGAAAGGCCTTGCAGGCCGTTTATATTCTGAGAATTATTTGTCTGGATAGGTACCGGGTTCAGTGCTGCTACTTTTTCAAATTTTGTTCATGATTCCATCGGTACAGTATGGGTTCACTGCCGGTACTTTTTCAAATTTTGTTCAAGTTGCATTGATACGGTATAGGTTCAGCACTGGTGACTTTTCAAATTAGAAACGATGTTCTTTTGTACAGGGAAATTTGGTATACATTTCTCTGTTCCTCATAATTTTGTGGGTGCCTAACAAAATGGACACAAAGATGGTATTAAATTAATTGATGATTTCAGTGAGATCAATAAGTAACTTGACTATACTTGATTTGGATGTACATTTTTGTTCATTTGTACTTGATTGTACTTGGTTTTCCTTTAATTTGTAGCAAAGCTACTGTTCCGTTAAAAAGACGCGATGAATCAAATAAAGCGCACAATTTTTTGAAGAAATAAAATCTTGTATGTACTGTTATATATTTGAAAGTGTAACAGACAATGAAATTGAGCTTTCTAATTGTTTAGAAATACACAAGTGTTTGTCTCATTCATACAGTGATCATTGTTGAGCGGTAGAATACGTGAGCATTCTTTGGGAATTTTTTATCCTATGTGTTGCATTTCAAAAATAAAATCATGTTGGAATCACATGTTCATTGTCTGTACAGGTGAAGTACATGTTCATCTGAAGTACCCTGATGTTTGCCTCTGATTTTGATTATAATTGTTTTCTCGTCTGATTTTAATGTGAAGATCATCATGTTTGCTCTCCTCTGGAAGTTCTAAAGATTTGAATTGGTTTAGATTTTTAATTGATTCGAAGTTGTAACAATATACATATGAGATGTTGATTTGTTGTGCAATGCAATTTAAATAACAGATGAGATGTACAATTTGTAGTGTATGTATGGAGAAACATGCAGTAGGATTAAACAGAAATTTGAGGTATCTCTTCTGAAGTTGTGGTGAACTAAGGCCAATGGTCTGCTAATGGTTTTTACAAGAGACGTATAGTGTATCTTATTTCTTTGGCATGGAAAAAGAAAATCATATACTCCATTTTTGGTGGTCTAATTTTGGTGGCTTCAAATATTGTCCAGAGTGCTAGTTTAGATGATGCCAGTATTTTTTGGATAACATTAAGAGTTCCAATAAAAACCTTGGTCCAGCTTGGGTTAAGGTTGCGAATTGCGATCCATGATTGGTATAGTTTTTGTTTAGAATTTTAAGAGAGGCAACACGTGTGATTAAACAAAATATTAGATGCTTTTCTGAAAATGACCTACTCAAGGTATTATTATATTTTTTCAGTATAGTGACTGACTAAGATAAATAATATTTTACTCCAATCACTAGCTATTTGTACGTGTTAGCATAGTTCCCATTAGTAAACAGCAAGATCATTTTTCAAGGAACGGTCTGTTTTCGTTGCATGGATAAATAGCAGGGTCATTTTTCAAGGAGCGGTGACTAAATATGATTCCAGGATCGTCCTCTGGTACAGGATGCGCCGGGTCCTGATTCTGGAGTCCGCCTCGAGCAGCATGCAATGGAAGAGTAAAAAAATCACGCACAATAGCCGCTCAACATGTGTTTGTTTTAGAGTCTAAAGTTTTATAGGGGTCAGAGTCTAAAGTTTTAGAGGAGTCACATAAAAAAATTTAGTACTAAATTAAATCTAATAACAAAACTTTTTTACATATAAGTATATTTTTATGAGACAAAGGCCTAATTTCAAAACGCAGTAACTCACCGTCGGCCTCTGATCCTGGCCCCACCAGCACTCTGCCACATGCAGAGAACAGCGCACCACTGGCCCCACCAGCACCCTGCCACATGCAGAGAACAGCGCACCACGGGGAACATATACGCCCGAAAACAAATCGCATACACAACAAATACAACACCCACACACGGAGACCGAGAAGCACTAGTGGCTGTGGGGCGTCCTCAGCTGTTGACTGACGAGAACAGAAGTGCATTTCCGATGTTCTCCGACCGACGACGGCCGGATCGTAGCACCACCGTACGCGCAAGAATCTGTGCGTCCGGCGGCCCCACGAAATCTAGCAACCTCCTCTACAGTATGTATATGTCGACTCATATGTACCACTCGTGTCGAGATCAAGCAAAGTGACAGCAGGACAGTGCAGGGGAACCTTGTGCATGCCGAGCCTGCATGGAGATGCCCATAAATCTAATCACACAATGCCCAGCTACAAGGTCTGATCTCTCTCGCGGAAACTACCGATGCTACCCACCACTCCGCTGGCACTAGTCCATCGGTCGTGACTCGTGACGCCCTCGCTGCTAACACTCAAGACAGTCCTTGTGCCTCCATGGCTATGGTTCTGCCATCACAGCTTCACCTCTCGCGAGGCCTTTCCCAGTTTCCCTCGACAAATACTTTGGAAAACATATCTGACATATGTTTTGCAGATAAACGTACGTTTCATATTCGTGGCAGTACTAGGAAAACACCATTTCGACATGTCATCTGATCAGCAGAGACAAAGAAAATAAAAAATAAAAAATATATTAATCATTAAGACTTGTAGGAAGTGCTTTTGTTGAGAGTCGAACTCAAGACCTTCCGCTTACTAAACGGGTGCTCTAACCAACTGAGCTACGAAAGCTGCTTTGAATTAATTTTGGCACTTAAGGATTCGTAATGGTCTGGTGCAGCCTTTCGTCGCCTTTGTGTTAGTTCAGAGTTCAGAAAGCAAGTGGTGGTTATATAGTTCCGAAATTCGTCGAGCCACACTCCCGGCCACGAACGATTTACCTACCACGCCCACTAGCAATAGAACGATGCACACTCCATTCCGTTCTGGCTTCTGGTCGGTACCAAAGGCCAGATGAACGCCATTAGTAACGTGGTTCGCGCCTCCCATGAGTCAGATTAAACAAAGACGAACACCACTATACTATCTTTGGTCGGGCCCTAGTGCTCCCACTTCCCAGGTTTCAGGATTCTTCGCCTCTCTAGTCCACACAAACGATATGCATGGATACTTTTTCCGGGAATTTGATATCGATTGTCTTTTGTTAAGTGATAGGCATGTGCGCAGATTGATCTCATCGCTCCCATATGTATGTGGCTCGTGTTTTCGATCCGTTCGCTTCGGCAGAGAAGCCAGAGACAGTGGGTCAGAGGCACTAATTAATTCACTGTCAGACTCTCTCAGAGAGAAAGGGCTCCTAATGTGACTCGATCTGCAGTCAGCGCTGGGAAGGCCGCGAATTCAGATCCTCTCTTCGTCGACGGACGTATATACGCCGGCCGGCCGGCCGGGCGGAGGAGCAGCACCGACGTGCGTGCAGAATCTTTGCCTCCTCGCTGGCCCCACGAAATCTAGCAGCCTGTGATGTTTTGCTGCTACACTAGTATTGGTGAGCTGAGAGCATCTATACACTGGCAATGATAATGGGAACATATCATCGATAGAGAGAAGTATTAGAACCTTTTGTTCTAGCCACAAGAAGTGCGCAGATGTGCTAGCTCGCGTACAACCAATCACATGGCTGATCACGCTGAGTGCGCATGGCTGTATATTGATTTTAGAAAGGAAAAACTGAAAGATATGGACACAATAGATAGAAGGGGACGAGAAATGCTACAATCACGTAATGTATTCACGTAATTTCCACCCACATAACAGGATTCTGTGCATACGTAATGTATTCACGTACTATCTATTCATACGTTGATGCATGCGCCCTGCACACCAGAACCAGAAGGGAAAAAGAAAATCAGAAGAGAAATACAAATATAGGATCGTTCGGTTTGGAATGTGCTCTGCACGCGCGCGCGCGGCAGGTCAACTCGGAGAGCGACATGTTCCTCTCGCGGCGCATGCATCAACGGATGATTCCGTCACGAACCAGCCATACTCATATCGCTTACGTACGTACTCTCCCTGAACCACCGTACGTATATGGCACACGTACGCATGCTGAACTGCTAGCTAGCGCGGTCCGGGCAGCCACGCGTTGCAGCCGGCGGATCATACATCAGTCACATAACCATTAGCGGTCGCCGGATAGGCATGCACGGCGGGCACGAATCTATATATATCCTCCCTGTCCAAGATAAGCTATAGCCTACTGTAACTCTGTAGTCAGCGCATGCACATCGTGGTGCACGCGTTTCAGGGCCACGGATTCAGATCAGATCATCTTCGTCGACGTCCGGAGCACCGCCGGCGCGCGGCGCCCGCCGTGGAGAAAGTAA
>LAPY01005262.1:3011-15119 GCA_000970635.1 Eragrostis tef | reverse complement strand
CTAACAATTAGCCAGCTAATAGATAGCTAGTGGCTTTTAGCTAGCTAACTATTAGCTCTAGAGGTTTAAAACAGGGCCTTAGCTAGCGCGGTCCATGGCGGAGTGATGGGTCGTCGTACGTACGTACGTATAGCTAGCTAGGCGGCGGCCGGCATGCAGACGATGGCGCGGATGGGCACGACGCCCCAGCTTCGGTTTGCCGAGGCCACACGCGCAGGGAGACGACGGCGGCACTGCACGCGTGTCTCCCGGCCAGCTATGTGTGCCTGGTGTCTCTGTCCCTTCTACTCCTTTCATTCTTTTTTATATGACGTTAGAGGGAGTATTGCATGTGTAATGTATGATAGACCATTCATCTCGATCGAGCTCATCAGACTCTTGCCGACTGCGTGCATAGAAATTAACATGAGACGATTTTTTGAGGAGTTTTACGGTCAGATTAGTTTTGTCCTCGCACCTCCGATACCACTAATATTCTTTGAGTATTATTAACAATGATAGGATATCTTATGGAATAAATAAAGAAATAAATGATGGTGTCATATGTGGCGGCAGGGCGATATCGTAGGGTGAGGGGGTGGCGAGAACCAAGGATTTCGGGTTGGGTGACGGCGCCACGAAAAACATATCAATAATAATACTAAAATGACTATAACACCATTCATGATACCATTGGTATTGGACACCGAATAATTTCACTTTTTTAAAACCTGATGGAAGAAAATTAATTTCATCGGACTCGTGTCCTTCGTACATTTGTGTAGGACCTCATTCCCTCGTAGGACACGTGGCTTTTCCGTGTTTTAGAGGAGAGAACCATATTATTTTCTTTTGCTTCCCAGCCCGACAGGGGTTTTAGTTTCAAGGACGCATGCCCCCCTCCACACACACACACAAGATAAACCATCTTCTTTTCTTTTCTTTCTGCCAAGTAAACCATCATCTGTTTAATACCATGTCTTTCCTCAAAACATACCATGTATGTCGTCATGTGTTCATGTACTCCTATGTGACTATGTTTTCGTCATTTACATGTGCAAGTGCAACAAACATGTAAAGGAACGAAAAATATGATAGTTCACTCCTGTTGTGCTCTTGACTTTGAGGCAATAAGCAATACTGTCCATCCATGTTGTCATCATCAGCCGATCGAGCGCGTCACATGCAAGCCCTAGTGCGTCGGAGTGTCTCGATCGACTGGTTCGAGAACGACCATTCCTGCAGCATGCGTCCTTTTGCGTTTAGATTCAGAATCTTCAGATACTTCTCCGCGCCTTCCAATCCAATGGTTCCGAGGCACGCGCGCCCGGTTTGAGAAATTTCTTTCTTCCACTGAGAGAGAAATTTTTTTGACTGAGACGCACTGAGGTTGCTCGCGAGATGTGGCGCTCTGCCCGGCGTTGCAGCTCGCTTTTTGGACTTTCTTGTCGTCCTTTTAAAATTCTCGTTTGTTTTTCGACCGCTAAACGCTGCACGAAATGATGATTGCGATCGCCGGCTGCGTCGGCTGGCGCCGCCCGAACAGGAGTTGACAATCACAAAAGTTGGTCATCATGAACATATATTTGTCGATCAATATTTGTTTGGTGAAGTACCTTTGATGGGTTAGCTTAATTGGAAGCTTCTCGCCAAGAAGCAAGGGGATGATAAAAGTGAAATACTGTCCAAGCTCATATAGATTCAGCCACTCAAGGGTTGACTGGATACTCCTTTGGCAACACGCTTAGGTCATATCCAAGGACGGGAAACACTTGCCCGGTGGTAGCGAAGGGAGTGAGGTTCGACCAATATGTTTAAATAGGCCACATATGTTTTTTAACCACAAAATAGTACACACGTGTGTTTTCTTCCCCCTCTTTTTATTTTCTTTTTTTAAAAAAACACAACTTTCTTTTAACAATTCCTGGTCTTTCTCAAAGGCAAATTGGTTGCAAGGCTTTTAAAAAAGAGAGATTTGGCTCATTGCTGAGCATCGATGGAGGAAGGATTTGTTGATGCTAGAAAACTTGAAGCCCAAGGAGCATACTCTAGAGATAAGTCAGGTACACAAGGATTGACACAAGTAGTAAACTAACAATTCTATATATAGAGTCTAATATACTCTAACAGGGACATTATAATTCAAACCCTGGTGGGCTACTCTACACCCCTTTTAGCCTAACCATCTCGGTGTACTGCTTGTCGCGTGTCTTCCCCATACACTCTCTGAAATTAAAAATAGTAATTAGTGCAACTCTCTTTGGAGGTAGATTCTACATTTCCATGATTCAACAGTATGGAATGGTCTCTGAATCGAGATTATTCTGCCGCCATCTACACAACAGATAAGCTTCGGATTGAATTCTTTTTACCCTCGCTATCTCCAGTGGCTCCGGAACAAGGTGAAGTGCTGGACATATGCAATGCTGAATGGATGGTTCAGAAAGAGAGGTCAGATGCTTGGGTGGCTTTTATTTACTTGTGTTGCTCGCTGCAGCACTCTTGGTGGAGCTTGCATGCAAGTAGTGGCAAGCATCATGATTAAACCAATTCGGAAACGCTGATGATAGGTTAGGTGAAGAGGTAAAGCGCCGAGGCCTTCCAGGGCAGCCGTCCAGGGCAATTGGATTTTTTTGCAAGGCGGAAAAAGGCGCACATTCTATTCAAATAGTCATATTTTTTTCTGCAAATAATCACACTGACATGTTGGACCATGCACAGCTAATACTCGATTAATTCCACGTCCTCTCTATATATTCTCGTCCACTTTTGCACTGAGCTTGCCATTCTGAACCTCTCATGTGAGATCTGAATCTTATCGTCCTGGCCGTCCAAGTGTCAGTGCTTTTAGACTAGTAGCTTGCAAGCAACTCGTCACTTGCATGCACTTGCTGGCTACTAATAGTACCTGCCATCTTTTTTTTTTGTTTGAGACATGCTACCTGTCATCTTAACTGTATAAGAACAGTGCTTCGCAGTATCAGAATATATCACGCACCTTTATTTTGCATCTTGCGCCATCTCTTTAAGCTCGGGCCATCAATCTTGTCTGCATCCTAGCATCATGCCGGGGTTTCATATGATCATTGTTTATGTAGTGATGCATGGGTTGTTGATTGGTTGATTGACATATATTCCTTCTCGATTGTTTTGCACCGTTTGGAAATTCGTCCTGGGGCCCTTATGAGTCAAAAGGAGTTTAAGCTGGTCTTACTGAACAAGTATCTTGAATTATTCGACGGGATTGATTATCAGCACTTCGAGCCGAAGCGATTTGTTTACATAGATGTTAAAACAAAATAAATTTTCTATCACCGGAAGTTAGGCCATGTAATTTTATCGATCCAATTAATAAAGTGGGCCATAGAAGCTGTGCAATGCTCCTCTGAAACAATGTCTAATTATTTGTTGCATACAAAAAATTTCACAAGGTATATTTGAATATGCGACGTCTACAACATTCCTCTAGATTTTTCCTTGTCGATTTATAAATCAAATACAATTAAATAACTTACTTATGGAGTGACAACGAACAAGATGCTGGACACCTTGAAGAATATTACAATTACGATTCCAACAACGATTACTATTCAGAAATGTTATCTTGATCCTAAATAGATTATATTTGTTGATATGGCCTATGACAACTTTCAGGTAGTTTCAAATCAAAACGACTTGTGCATTCTTATTCTGAAGATAAATCATGCACTACATACGCAAGGAGATGGTAACATAATAGAAAGCCCGATTGTGACTTTAAGATGTTGATCTTATTACCTTGTCGTTTCTGTTTGTATCAACTTTCTTCCATAATGTGTTGCTGTCTATGAGCAAAAGAAGCTAATCGTTACATAAAGTTTGGTACAAATTCAAATAAAATGAAAGCAAGAAATAGTTACAGATTGTGCCAACAGGATTTGATCATTTTGTATATGACCCAAAAAGGACTATGCAATGTCCAGGGTAACATCTAGGTAACGATTCATGAATCTAAAATTTACCACCTAGTTCACTATCACTCGATTTCTCACTAACATGCATTATACATTAAGCAAAATTTATTACAAAGATGGAAATTTGGTAAATTATGTCACATACACGTATTATAGTAGTCATTTACTTAGCAAGAATCATAGGCTGTTTATAATATGAATATACTGGTTCAGAGAGTATCCAAATGGATCCCACTAATTACTCGTAGACAGCTGAGTAAATGACTAAATATCTCTGGATTCTTCGAATATACTGGTATAGGGAGTATCCAAATGGATCCCACAATATGTCAAGAAAACAAAAACTAGAACTAAATAATACTAATAGCGAAAAAGAAAGAAAATGAATAAGTTGTTCAAATTTTAAATCTTGGGGATGCATCCCCACTTCAGAGCTCACACTCACGGTGCAGAGAATCTTATATCATAACAGCATGCCATTTTTATGCGCTGTTTACTTTTTGAAAATGCATATGAGACGCAGACAATGATTCCAAACAAAAAGTTAGATGCGTGGCTCTGCTGTATGAAATGGACGAGCTTACATTCACACAACCATATACGACCACTGAGGTGTATATATAGTTTAGATGCATCATTCTTGTGCATTCTTGGGGGGCTAGTACCAAAGATGCAGCATGGAGTGTGCTAGTTTTTTATTTCTTTTTTCTACACGTTTCTACTTTGACCATGATGCGTTCCTCACAAAGCCCTCTCAATGTACATGGTAAATCTATATCGGCTACAGTACTGAATAAATAGTAGCCATTTATTAGCAAGAATCATAGCTTGTTTATACCAGGGAGATCAATGTACTCACTAATTAGCTAGAAATCCACAAATATCTGGATTCTTGAATATACTGGTATAAAGAGTATCCTGATGGATCCCAGTAGTATATGGAAAGAAAACGTACGGGAATTATAACTCATTAAATAAGTAAGAACCAAAAGGATTTTGGATAAGCTGTTCAAATTTTGAATCTTGGGGAATCTTGCCTCATAAGAGCAGGCCAGTTTTATCCGTGCTGCTTACTTTCCAAAAATGCAGAATGATATTTGTATCTGATCATAAATATTTTCCTCAAGTGAGACGTATACAATGATTCCCCGGGGAAAAAAAACGTTACATGCATGGTCTGCTGTATGAACTGAAAACAGAACTTACATTCACGCAGAAAAATATATACCGCTACTGAGATACATCCTTATATTTTTCACCTGTAAAAAGAACTACCATACATATCTTGGGGATTAGAACTCATTAAATAAGTAAGAACCAAAGGGATTTTGGATAAGCTGTTCAAATTTTGAATCTTGGGGATGCATGCATCGATCCACACACACTTCATAGCCACCGTGCAGGGGAATCTTGCCTCATAAGAGCAGGCCAGCCTGATGCGTGCTGCTTACTTTCCAAAAATGCAGAATGATATTTGTATCCGATCATAAATATTTTCCTCATGTGAGACGCATACAATGATTCCGAAAAAAAAAATGTTAGATGCATGGTCGCTGTATGAACTGAAAACAGAACTTAAATTCACACAGAAACATATACCGCTACTGAGATATTCTTATATTTTGTCCCCTAGAAAAAAAAACTACCATACGTATATCTCTTGCTTCATATTCTTTGGGGAAAAAATAACCTTGGTCATAGGATTCTTCCTTAGCATGCACCTTGAAATGGACAGGCACCTCCAAAGAGGCATTTACAGACACAAAGCTGGAGTGGTGTGCTGGTTTTTCGTTTTGTTTCTCCTGCAGAAAAACAAGTTTACATCTCAGTACTAGGAGTCTGACCACGATGAGATCATTCAGATACGTTGATGTGCAAGGCACCCCGAAAAGTATCCGCATAAAGAATGGACGAAAGCTGGTTCTGTTCAGTACTACTATGGTAATTCACTGCCCCTAATTAACCCCTTTCTTGTATTGGTGCTAGGATACAGCAGGGCAGGAGTGAAGGAGCAGCCAGTCGGTGCTAGAGACAAGAGAGGAACTGATTTGGGCCGGTGATCGTGTTTGGCTGTAACTTTCTTCGAAGACCAAGGCCAAGATTAATACAATCTTTCCATTATCTAGAAAAAAGAGAGGAAAAGGGACGCGAACAAGGCAGCAAGGCGACGCACAGAAGGCGCACAAGGATCGCTTTTCCAACCGCATCCAATCCCAAGCGTTCAATCGCTCGTTCGCTCTCGTCTGAAAGGGACGCGCCCCCCCGCTCCTCCCCCGGCCGCGCTTACAAAAGGGCCTCCGCCCCCTCCCCTTCCTCGCCAACATCACCAACTTCCCATTCCTCATCTCCCTCTCTGTTCTGCGACACGCGAGGCACACAGAGAAAGAAGAAGCCGCTGCAATGGTGATGGACAGGCAGCAGCCGGGGAAGGCGGGACGGGCAGCAGCCGGGGAAGGCGGCGGCCTTCGACATCGCGGAGGCCGGGTTCGGCGACCGGCCGGACCTCGACGACGACGGCCGCGAGCGGCGCACAGGTACTGTCTCTTCATCTCTCTGTTGGTTACATACATGTTCCATGGCATCTGACTGAATGCGATGACTGATGAACACGTACGGATGCGTCTGCGTTTTCAGGGACGCTGTGGACGGCGAGCGCCCACATCATCACGGCGGTGATCGGCTCCGGCGTGCTGTCGCTGGCGTGGGCCATCGCGCAGTTGGGCTGGGTGATCGGGCCCGTCGTGCTGGTGGCCTTCTCCGTCATCACCTGGTTCTGCTCCAGCCTCCTCGCCGACTGCTACCGGGCGCCCGACCCCGTCCACGGCAAGCGCAACTACACCTACGGCCAAGCAGTCAGGGCCTACCTCGGTACGTCACGTTGGATTTCCATGTTTTACACAGATGCTGCTAGCTGCTGCAATTACTGCCCAGCAGATTTCTTGTTTCGCTGATCCTATCCTAGTTAGTCAATAGTAGTACAAATC
The DNA here is from genome assembly GCA_000970635.1 of Eragrostis tef. Classification (NCBI taxonomy): domain Eukaryota; kingdom Viridiplantae; phylum Streptophyta; class Magnoliopsida; order Poales; family Poaceae; genus Eragrostis; species Eragrostis tef. The sequence continues at coordinate 8,203 of LAPY01005262.1, read as the reverse complement.
TGTGTCTTGATTGTGGGGTTTGACGGACGAGATATTGGCGCAGTACGTCAACCTGGTTGGCGTGACCATTGGCTACACCATCACCACCGCCATCAGCATGGGGTACGCATTTCTCCTCCTCCATTTTTCCTTCTTCTGTGCGAGCACCTAGCACGTACTCTACCTTTATGCGTGGCAGTAGCATAACAGCAGAAGAAATCTGTTTAGATTGGTGTTGTCCGTTCCTGGGTAGCATTCCTGAATTCTGTTCGGAACATTTGTTCTTTCTTGACGGGGATGAGAAAGATTTGTTGGTTCTTGAGGGGACGAGAAAGGTGTGCTCCTTTCTTGTGGGTGTGTCTTGTGTCCGTGGGTTTGGGTAGGAGAAGGTGGGACGGGAAGGGTTTCTGTGATGTGTCTGAGTAGTCAAAGAGGAGTCGCACGTTTAAGGATAACAAACATTGTTTGACAATTCAAAAGTACCTGGAAAAATTTGTAGGTGCCGCTGCGGCTTTACTTCTCTCTTTCTTTTTCCCATGAAAAAAAGTGGTCACCCATCGAAAAGGAGTGGTCTGTATCGGCATGTCTGAAACAAGAATCTTTTCCCATTTGCAACAAAAAAAAAAGAAGAAGAAGAATATTTCTTACATGCACAATAGTCTATTGTCTAACAAATGACAGAGTGGGAATAATAAATAGTATTGCTTCGATCCTGGCATGCATGCATGTAGGACTAGGACTTGCATAACAGCATGAGCTCTTTGAATTTTGCCTGAAGTTTGCATTAACCTCTGTTGATGGATTCTTTCAGGGCGATCAGCAGGTCCAACTGCTTCCACCGCAACGGGCACGACGCCGAGTGCAAGGCCAACGACCACCTGAACATGGTCATCTTCGCGAGCATCCAGATCCTGCTCTCGCAGCTCCCCAACTTCCACAAGATCTGGTGGCTCTCCATCGTCGCGGCCGTCATGTCCTTCGCCTACTCCTCCATCGGCCTCGGCCTATCCATTGCAACAATTGCAGGTTACAATTACTCACTTGATCCTTACGACTTGTATGTTCTGTTCTGTTACTACGACTGTCAATTGTGTTGTGAAAAAGAAATTTGTTAGCGTGTTCACATGATTGGTTAGCTGGCTGATGCATATCCAAAAACAAATATTAATTTTGCGTTCACATCAGAATTAACTGATTGGCAAGGAACACAACAAAAACGATATCGTGTTGACCATGACGAAACAGGTCTTGGTAGGTCATGTCGATCCTTTGCGGATGCATGAGGACACTGAACATATAGGCGATGCCCTTTTGTATCCATCTCGCATGTTGGGCGTTGATGCAATGTATCTATGTGCGTGTGTCTGATGGATCACGGTCACGGATTGATTGATGCGCGATGTGTTATGCATACATGCAGGTCGAGCGCATGTCAAGACGTCGCTGACAGGGGCCACTGTCGGCGTGGACGTGAGTGCGAGTGAGAAGATTTGGAAGACGTTTCAGTCTATCGGAGACATTGCCTTTGCCTACACTTACTCCAACGTCCTCATAGAAATTCAGGTATATTATCTCTGTTTGTATAACCTTTAACAGTATTTGTTACTGTACTATACAACTGATTTGAGTGATGCTTGCTACTAGTGTTCTACTGCATCTTAGAAACAAATATTTCTCATCTCTGTACGTTCTAGGACAAGTCATACGGGTCTTTGAGAAATATCTGAAGGCAGTCCATGCCAGTGATGTTTTGGTCTTTTCTAAAGGGCAACACCAGAAAGAGAACAAATTTATCACTCCAACCGCACGTCACGTGCACAATTGAAGTGTTATTCTTCTCTAGTCTAGAGGAAAAGTTGCAGTTGTTAACATAAGAGCCGCTGCTCTGCATTGAACCCAGTGCACGCTACATGGATAGACTCTCCTGCTTGTGAACAAGCAGACAAATGTATTCATTATCCAAGCCAAATATTTGCCATGTTAGGAGTAAGTTGCAAGTATAGGTTTAGTTTACATTTGCAGGCCTTTCAAGTCTCACCCACCAAGGCTCATATATAAGTGCTCTTGTCCTCATCTCACAAAGGTGAGACAATGCTCTGTTTTTGCCCTAGTCCTCCTATAAACGAAACAATCGAATGCTGGAACCACATTGGGTAATCCTTATCCTACAAAAATGGCACCAGCATCACGTCTAGGACACCAAGCATGTGACCTCTACATCCCTAAAATGAACGCACTACTCCCACGACTATCATGCTAGTGGCTCATGAAAAACAGGGTAGGTCGCTGCATTGCCTCTGTTGTCTTGCTTGATGCAGCTATCAGCGATGCCTGTTTCCAACACCACATTGATCGTTTCATTTACTACACCTTAGCTGGAATCTCAACGCCTCCCGTGCACAGCTGAGTCCTCTGATTCCTAGGACAGCTCATGGGTCAACTAATTTCATCACATTACTACTGGATTAATGTTGACTTGATGCGTGTCAATCAAAACAAATATGAAACAAACATGGTGATTTGCATTGCAGCATGGCAACCATATGTGTTTCGTTTCTTTACCCTTCATTCATGGGCTGACGATCGAAGCTCTTGCACAGGGCGATCAAGCGGTCCAACTGCTTCCACCGGCACGGGCACGGCGCGGTGTGCAAGGCCGGCACCAAAACCAGCATGATGGCCTTCGCCGGCGCCCAGATCGTGCTCTCGCAGCTTCCCAGCTTCCACAAGATCTGGTGGCTGTCCATCGTCGCCGCCGCCATGTCCTTCACCTACTCCTCCATCGGCCTCGGCCTCTCCATCGCCAAGGTTGCCAGTGACGGCGTGCATGGCGCCAGGACGTCGCTCACTGGGACGACGGTCGGGGTGGACTTGTCAGGCAGCGAGAAGGTTTGGAAGACGTTCCAGTCCCTCGGAGACATCGCCTTCGCCTACACGTACTCCAATGTCCTCGTAGAAATTCAGGTGATCCTTTTTTTTTAACTCGTACTACTATTCCAAATTTCCAATTGGTCAATATATGTAGGAGTCACTACTGACACGATGCATGCACACCTATGGTGAACTGAATGCAGGACACGCTGCGGCCGAGCCCGCCGGAGAACGTGGTGATGAAGAAGGCGTCCTTCATCGGCGTGTCGACGACGACCATGTTCTACATGCTGTGCGGCGTGCTGGGCTACGCGGCGTTCGGCAACAATGCCCCGGGCAACTTCCTGACGGGCTTCGGCTTCTACGAGCCCTTCTGGCTCATCGACGTGGGCAACGTCTGCATCGCCGTGCACCTAGTGGGGGCCTACCAGGTCTTCTGCCAGCCCATCTTCGCCTTCGCCGAGACCTGGGCCCGCGACCGGTGGCCCGACAACGGCTTCGTCAACGCCGAGGCCGTGCTGCGCCTCCCCCTCGTCGGCGACCTCCCCGTCAGCCCGCTCCGGCTGACGTGGCGCACGGCGTACGTCGTGGTCACGACGGCGGTGGCCTACAAGTTCCCCTTCTTCAACGACTTCCTGGGCCTCATCGGCGCAGTCTCCTTCTGGCCGCTCACCATCTACTTCCCCGTCCAGATGTACATGGCGCAGGCCAAGACGCGACGCTACTCGCCGACGTGGACCTGGATGAACGTGCTCCTCGGCGCCTGCCTCGTCGTCTCCCTGCTCGCCGTCGCCGGCGCCGTACAGGGGCTCGCCACCGACCTCATGAAGAAACACTGATCGATGGTCGATGACCGATCCAATGGAACAAAGATAGAGCCTGACAGCGAGTAATGTCTCAGAAATGTTCAAGTAGTGATCAGTGGTGATACATACAGTGTTATGGGAAGAGGATATGGTGATGGGTCTTCACTTGTGGACCGTGTGACGCAGAGATCAATCTCTGTGTTGTTAATGTTTGGTTAAACTAGCCTAAGTAAGTGGAGAAAGTAATATGGTCTGAACCTCAAAGTTGCAGTTCATGTAACTAATTTAAATTAATGGCAGCTTAATTAGTTGATGAAAATCCGAACGGATGATTCTGGGCACAACCCGATTCTGCAGCTTAAGTTGATACGGTGCTTTTCCGCCAAAAAAGAATGGTGCTCTTATCTGAATCCTATAGAGACAAACAGAGCGAAAACTTGCAAATCAAAACAGGGCATCACCAATCTGCCATTCAGTTTCATGCATCTCAATCAGAGTAGTGGCAGTAGCAAGGATTGTAAAGTCAAGCAAACAAAAATGCTCACGGAGTTCAGTGCAAAGCTGAATGATAGGGCATGCACTTGCCATGATCTTTCTACACAAACTGTCTCGAGTGGATACAACTGGAGCCCTGGGAGGCTGCAGTTTACAAGAGGGAAACAAAAAAAGCACCATCTCTGGAAGTTCTTCAGCATATGAACATTTGGAAGTTCTTCCTCTTTGATTTTTGCTGGTGGCGAGGCCACCGATAGCTCATTGTGTCATAATATACGCGCATTCCTTTCGTTCGAAATTTCCTAGTTTACGAGTAAGATGTGTGACTGTAGGCCTTTCCTCTAGGCGTTTGGCGTAGCAGCTACTGTTGTGCATCACTGATGAACGGTGTCCGTTTGTTGCTAATTCGTTGGGTCTATCTCGCTTGTGGTCATCCAACGGGAAACACCCTCCCTCACCTGACTTGTGCCTCTGCAGTCCGATAGCATATGGTTTGCTGTATCAGAGAGCAGAATATATTCTTTAGCCAGCTGCACTTTGGAAGCCTATCCGCCATCCATACGCGATTCTTCGAGTGTCGTAGCTTGGCACAAGTGTAGCAGTACGTCTCAAAGAGATAAATACAGGATTCTAACTTCCTTTTACGAATCTTATCTTACGATCAGACAACACTTCTGACTTGCGCCGGTTTCTAGTTTTGGGCTTCCGTTTTGTCGACGCGTATCCTCTGCCATTCCTTGGGTTATGGCAAAGTTTGCCATAGCAATCCTTGCCGCTCATCTACAAAAGGACGCTAGATACGTGAGGCCGCAGATCCCTCGCTAACACAGTCAAGTTTCGTGGATTAGGAAACTGATCGCTGTTTTGACGGAGGACTAACGCAGGGTCCACAGCTCTAAACGGCGGGAAAAGCCATCGTAATTTGCCGCCAAAATCTGCCAACACAACTACGCATCATAATCCCTTCTCCATCTCGTATCTGAAACAACTGAATACAAATTGCTTCGTCTAATCTCCGGCGGCAAGCTCGTCGGCCAGTCG
>LAPY01005259.1:16156-27217 GCA_000970635.1 Eragrostis tef | reverse complement strand
CAGTTTTACCAAACGGGCTTCAGCTTTTTTCACAGCTCACAGCCGACAGCAGCTTTTTTCACAGCCACAGCCAACAGCATCTTTTTCTCACAGCCACAGCACAACCAAACAAAGCCTTAATCTTTGACCAACCACCAGGCGCGAATCCCGCTCCTGGATTCTGCAACTGCAAACGCTTATATTGCCCAAAGACCAATGCAATCGGTCTAAAGATGAGAGTTTCTTCCATTACAGTATCCTCATGTCAAGCACCGTGTTCTTCGATATGCTCAAGAAGAAGTTGGTACACATACGATGCTCGAGTAGGTCGTATCAGCGCTTTGGTTCAACTACGCGCCCAATATGATCAACCTGTGGTTGTCGGAGAAGAATTGTTCAGACTTCACGGCAGGGTCAATTCAAGATTTCCTGTTCTGTACCTCTGAAAATGTCAATTCAAAATGCCGAATGTAGAAACCACGAGTTCAAGACAGCTACCCAACGATTTTAGCTTCGACCGTGCTGGGACGAAACTCAAAAAACATGGTTTGATTTCAAGTGGTTATTGCATGGCGAGACAATTGGGAGCAGCAAAGACTTGAAAACAATGCCTTATTCAACATTTGACAAGACTTAACTGGGGTGGGGTCATTTCCTAAGTCTGAATGTACCTGTAAAGAGCCATGGTCAGGCAATATATTTTTGACGCTGCAGTATACCATGTACTATACCAGTAACAACAGTTGATAGTAAAACAACCACATGACCAACTTTGCCTTAAAAACAGATGAAATGTGAGGTCTTCAAGGTCATAGCTGGCACACTTGAGACCAATCGTACTAATTCATAAAGGTCTTGCATGGTTGACAATCAAATAAACCTACTGCTACTAAATACTCCCTAAATTATTGATGCTAGGACAAGAAAATCAGTTCAAAATTGAACAAAACTCCATGTCCTAACGTCAACAATTCACAACTGGAGGGATTAAATGTAAAAATCATCAACTATTTGAATGGCTTGAACGACGATTTGTTGACGAATAGCACCCAGCTCCTTGTTCTTTGAGGAGTCCCAACAAGGTGGACCAGATTGTCTATGCCTGCTTCAAAGACATAGTCCTTGCGCGAAGGTTGAGAAATATTCCCCTGCGAGAAGACAAAAAGAAAAGGATGGCCATATATGGATTAGGATTTGCCATGTTATATGTAAGAGGGCACACTAAAATGTTCAGGTCAAAAGATCATTACCAACAGCACGCAACAAAGCTGTGGAAGATCACCCGGAATTGCAACGGCATGTACGTATAGTTTATCCAACCGACTATTGGCCAAAACTGCATAGTGATTGGAACTTTGAATGATCTGAGGAGCTGAAATGGGATTAATTATAGATGCTGTGAACTAAGTATATACCATCCAAGCACTCAATTGCACTGAAGGATATTGTTTCTTCACTCTGTTCTTCACCTCATTCAAAGGCCTCCCTGCATTGCAAGATTGGATAAGTATCCTGGGACTGACAAGGCATGGATAACATATAGGGATTCAACATCAGCATAATATTTACACAGATCACCATATCTTTCAGTATATATTAATCTGATCTGATCATTTGTGCTATATCCAAGATCATATACTTGCAAAAGGGTGTCATGGGATGATGGGAGACTGAATTGGCCCAATTGGGATAATTTTAGGTATAACTATGAAACTGAAATTTCGAAACTATAGCTGGCAATTTTGTATAGCATAAAGCCAACAGAATCCTTTAGTTACCACAAAACTACACTAATTCGACAGATACACTTACTCTCAACAACATATCCATAATAGAACAAGAATAGAATGTTGTTCCAGGGAGACGACGTTAGTTGCTCCAGCAACACCTGAAACGCGGTATGAATTGAGATATTAATGCACACTAACTCGCTAACTCAATATCCAGTACAGATCCTCAAAAAAAAAAAAAATCCAGTACAGATTGTTGATCAGCGGTAGGCTGGTAGGCGGTAGCTTTACTTTGATCAAGGGTTCCCAGTTCAAGCAATAACCAGAGGGCAGATTTTTTACAGTTCAGTTATGCTTAGATAAATTTTGTGATCTAGAACTATCTCATTATCAAGTTAGTAATGAGAACAAAACAGAACGAAAGAAAGAAAGAAAGAAACTGAAGCCAGATGCAATTACCAAGCTGGTTACAGTTGTTATAATGAAGTCCAGAATTTTTACTTGAACTGGTAAACTGAATGTTGCTCAATCAAGATTATTAAAAATCAACAACTTTCTAGCTGGTTATCGATCACTTATTAGTAGATGATGTAAGTTAGGCATTAATCTAATACAATATGCTTTCCAGAACTAGTTATGCAAAGCCCACATCACAAGAAGTGCAATGCAAATTATCAAATAATAAACAGCTTACCTTCTTAGCTATTGCTTTGGTGTCCTTCTTCCCTTTGAAGATATAATCTAACACTTTGTGCCAGAAATGTCCAAATGGACCACCATATGCAAACCCAAAGAGCTGCAGCCCAACAGTGATACATGAATATATTGTGCAAATTAACAAGTAAATCAAAGAAATATCATATACAACATAAGAGGCATATCAAGTGAATAAAAACATGTGAAATGATTAATTTTGAGCTAATACTATCAGAATCAAAGGATCGAAGTTTGTGTGGGGCCATTTGTTTCTCAGGAGTAGGTAAAGCAAAGTACAGAAGCATATTTACTGAAGTGCCAATTGTCTTTAAAAAATTCAGTTTCTGATTCAACCACCTAGGGGCCTCATTAGTTCCCCATGAACTTCGGCTACAAAATATTGTAAAAGAAAAAACTAATCCCAACAACCACTGAGACTGAGGCCACAAGAAAACAAAACCAATTCTCTTTTCACAAGGGTCCACCTCCAATCTCTAAATAGATTGTCTTACAAATTTTCATTTGAAGACTTAAACAGCGAAACTATCAGACATCCCCAAAAGAAGTTTTAATATGGTTACCCCTATTTCGAATAACAGACGGACATAATTCTGAAAAACTAGCAAACCTCGACTCTCTGGTCAGGGCTTGCTATTCATGTTTGCACTCAGCAATAAAAAAAATAATAAATTGGTCACTGTCTAACAAATGTATCTACTGTTTCAATGTGCAGCAACCATAAATCACACAACAAAAGCAACAAGCAGAAGCAGACACATCCGCATCACCGCAAGTCAACGGATGAACTGAACTTGAACCCTACAGGCAACACATATTCAACTGAATCATCGCATTCTTGTAAGAATTTTCCCCCAAAACAGTTGATTAGAACTAATGGCAGAACTATGGTTGCTATATAGCATAACACATCAGTACAGCACTAGTTCTTCATCCCACCACTAAGAGCTCCATCACTCCAACTATTGAACAAGAAAAGATCCAGTTTTCCTGGAACCAATTCCACTGACTCTACATGAACAAGATGAAGAAGACAGCGTCCCTACCATCTTAAGCAGGAGGCGGCGCTTTTCAATCTTCTGGAACCCGGAGAGCTTCTGCGCCACGGAGTCGCTGATGCCGGCGAGGCACCCCGCCGTGATCATCTGCACCAACCAACCAAACCAAACTAATTCCACAGTTCAAGCACTCCACACTCTATCGCTCGAAAAAAAGCACTCCACACTCCCCATAAATCGAAAAAGGAAAAATTAAGAATCAGAGCGAACGAGACCTTGGTGCGAAGCGGGTGTTGCTGGAGCTGGAGCAGGTACTGCCTCCATGCCCTGTACGCTAGCGACTCCTCTCCCTTCTTTCCTCCACTTTTCCCTCGTCCTCCTCCTCCCACTGCGGCCATGGCGACCGTCCTCCAACTCCACTCGAATCCCTCTTCGATCTACTACCAACCAACTCCTCTGACTGTGAGCACTGAGCACGCGGCTGCTCGCGCGCTCGGTTGATATTTTGGGGCGGATTCCGCGATGCTCGGGTCGGTGAGGGGAGGGAATCGTGCGCGGGGTTATTCCGTGAACGAGCGCCGGTGGATGGGCTGCCGCGGTGTTCCCTCGCCGGCCGGAGGATCCAAGCGGTCCCCGACGAGTGGGCCAGGGCAACTAAACGCTCCCTGACAGGACAGCCTGACAAGTAGCTGCCGCTTTAAATCCGCTCCAGCAAGGGTCGTTCCTATGTTCGGGCCGGGTCCAGCCGGGGTCGTTCCTATGTTCGGGCCGGGTTAGTTGACCCAATTAAAGTATTGGGCCGGACTAAGTTTTTCTTTCAAAGGAACTTAATGGATGAGATACCTTCAGCATGCACGCCCCAGCTTGTCCTTTTCAGCTTCGCCAGACGAAAATAACTCTCAGAAACCTTTTTTTTTTCAAACAATGAGCCGGAGTACTAGGAGTACTGCTCTTTCTTGTGTCAAAAAAAAAGTACTGCTCTTTCATTCAAGATAGAAGAAGAAAATACAAAGTTCAGTATATTTTATTCGATATATGAATGCACACCTACGATTTTAATCACTTAAAAACTATTCTCTCCGCTCCAGAATACTTGGCATTCTAGCTTCAGCCAGTTTTCATAAAATACTTGGCATTCTCACTTCCCAATACAACTTTCCCTCTTCCCAATACAATATTCCATCTTTCCACTATACCTCTATCTCTATCTCTCTCCCTCTCGTTTTCAATGCATCCACTTTTTCTACCTCTCTTTAATTCCCGTGTCGGACCTAAAGTGCCAAGTATAACGGGACGGAGGGAGTAGAAAACTACTCAGCATGGTTGTGTCCGTACGCCATCTCCCTCAGTTACCTTCTTTCCATATATTCCAAATTGTGTATATCAATGTTCCCGTCTTGATTTACTTTTTTTTTTTTGCCAATTCTCATGAGGGATTCATTCCACCATTCTCAAAACATAAGTTTGTTATACGTAAAGATATACGCATGAACACAGCATTGAGACGTGATCCACACATCTTTTTTTTATGGAACATAACTTTTTTTAAAGATATATGAGGTTTTAACCGGCTAAGTTTTTACGATAGTGGGCGTATATTCTATAAGTGAAAACACAGGTTCTGATGAATCACATCGAAGTAAATTATCTTTAATGTAAGTTTTGTCTTCTATTCTCTCTAATATTTTATTACTGGCCCGGACGGGATGTGCTGAACAACCGATTAAGTCCATTGACTTTCATATTTTACTAGGTAGTATATCTTAAATTAAAAGGTTCCATTGTTTGATTAGACCAAAAAAAATAATTTGCATCGCGACCACAATATAAATCCTCTTTCGCCCATGTTGTACGAGTGTGCCTCTCTCTCTCTCTCTCGGTCTACAATACGCACAACTCCAGCTATCAAACCTTTTTCATCTGTTAAAGAGCAAGGACTGGGGACACTAGCCGTATCCTTGTCACAAGTCTTAGGTGAGCACGCCAACTCTAGAGAGGAGAGGGGGAGGGAGGGTGGGGCATTGGCCGCTTTCAGCTCTTCCTCTTAGTCCACCTACAAGAAACATGCATAGTTTTTTTTTCGAGAACGTGTGGATCATGTATTTCATTAAGAAGAAGACAAAACAACATATACGAATTACAACACATACACAACAGTAATCGCCCCTTTTACGAGGCCACCACACACATCAACAAAAAGTTAGTTGGTTAACCATTATACTTCTGTCTCAGAAAAAAAGGACTTCAAGCGAGTATTTAAATCTCTTCTTGTCCTCACCAAGACAGTTTTTCAATAAAACCTACCTACGGATGACACTCTTTGTCCTATTAACCACTTTTCATCATATTACATACTGCTAGTACCTTAATTCTTTCTTTCCCCTAATATATAATATTGCTCTTACTCATTCTATATTATGGGTGTCACCTCCAATTTCTTCATTGTCTTGGTTTGTCTCCTCTCGCCACCCTATCTTCGCTCAACTCTATTGACTCTGTAGCACTTTTGCAATTTATTTTCATTCCTTTAGTTTTAAATTTACGCACATATAATTTCTTTTTAAAAAATTATTAATATGATCGCACTATGTTAAGATGTGGCTCCGCACTGCTCTCTTCGACCAATTCTAATCTCCACCCGCCTAGCTATATGGTTGTTGGCATCGTCCCCTCCAGCACAAATACACATTGTATTGAACAATGGCACATCAGCACATGGTACTACAAGATGGATAGCATTTCCCAACAGTTTAAGTTTCAATGGCTACAATGTTTATTGAATTTAGTTCACTGTCTACCATTACTGCATGAAATGGGTTTGTAGCAATGACATTGTTGCTATAATTTTCTTAAAGAATTATAAAGATGTAAAATTTGAACGAAAACTTGTCAACCACACTTGAAAATAATTGCTAAAACATAAAATTTTTGGCCATTCACAAAAAACAGTTGGGAAAGATCAAATATCTTGTGGTGTGAAGGACAACCTCCAAAGATTATGTCCTCGATCGCCAAAAACAAAAACTTTGAAAGATTATGACCCATCAAATTTATGAGCTCACCTATGGTGCGTGGCATTGTTAAACAAAAGTTGTAAAGCAGGGCCATAATGATATGTTGTTGCATATATTTTAAGGGACAAAAAAGGAACACCAAATCTTATTCCACTATGCTAGCTATTGCTTCACTACATGGACTGGCCATACGTGGTGCTTCTCTTCTTTAGCTCTTGTTTGAATGGAGGAAGATAAAAGACGAGAGTACAAAATATCAGGATAGCCGAGTGTGGCCAATCATATATATGGACAAGTAGTTCGATTTTGTTGTGTCTGGGCGAGCTATATATGAAAGATGCATGCGTGAGTGAATGGTTCATTAGAAGTAATCACTACTTTGCGAATTGATTCCTTACACGCGAGGTAATATTAGAATGTCAGAACTCTGCAAAAGGTGTCTGAATAGAACCCTCCATGGCACGAAGAGCGATTTCTATTTGGTTTAGCTAAAATTAACTGAATGATTCATGACAAGTAATTACTTTACTAGTTTACTAACTGATTTCCTTACACGCGAGGTAATATTAGAATGATAGAACTCTACAAAAGGAGTCTGAATAGAATAATCGTTTACCCTCCCAAGTGCATGGTGAGACTGCGAAGAGCAATTTCTATGTGTGGTCTAGCTAAAATTAACTTTTTGGTCAATGGCTTCTTTTTTCTTGGATTTGTGCTGGCTGATAGACACCAAAAGAATGCCATCGTAACAACTCCCTGCATAGGGTTAGTATCAAGGTTGCAAATAGCGGGCTATAAAGTTTAGCGGAGTGCTCTCAAAAAAGCTATAGAAGCTATAGCGCAGCTATAGCGGCGGCTATTACCAATAGCGGTTTGCAAAATTAAGTAGACTTTTGACTAAAACATTAGTAAATTCGCTAATTGCAGCTCGTTTTGCATGCCATTATCCAAGCATACCATCATTTAGCATGTATCTGTCATCTTTTCTAGCAGCAAAACAGTATACAGACTCAAAAAGTAAGCGCAATTTGAACTATGAACAAGAAAATCGAGTTATAGCGGAGATAGCGGATGAATTAGCATGGCTATTTAACTCTATAGCGGAGTTAGCGACATTAGCGGTAATATTTGCAATATCGTCGCGGCGCTTGTCTCAAAAAACTATAGCGAAGCTATAGCGGGCTATTTGCAACCATGGTTAGTATTCATCCTTCATATGACGGGTCATCAAATTTGAAATGTCAAAGTGTATAACATCCCAACGTACGTATGGTCATCACTGTCTCTAGAAAGGACGTCACTAACTCTCCATTAGTGTTCAAGCCATGACTAACAGTAATGCGAAGAGACATGCACTTTGCAAACAGTTCTTATTGCAGCCTTTGTAATGATTGACGGGAAGGAGCAACAAATCATACGTCTTTCAAATGCACTACGGCGATCGGGAACTAAAGCAAAACACCATTCGCTTTATTTGCCCTGCCCGATCAACATCACTGAAAGGGCATTCATTTCGTGTTAAATTAGCTTATCAATACCTACACACATTTTTCCTTTAGATCCTGCTGTGGATCGGATCTAAAGGAGAACAAAAAAATGAATGATTACTTTTTGGTGGCATGTTTGCATCTGAAAATGCCTAGGGAGGCCTCTATAGCCCTTCCAGAAATTTCATAAAATTAACTAACTTTGAGAGGTTATATTGCTAAGGGATTTTTTGTAATTGTAATTGATGGCAAGTATCACGAGAGTGACACATATGCACATATCTTGAAGGAGCATTTTCTTTTCTTTGTTTCATAACAACAGTGGTGTTGGGCGTCTAGAGGAAGAAACCGAGCGTGTCACGATGTTGATTCGTTGTTACCATGTAATTATCGAGAAGGAGAAAGGCCTCATCAAGAGCCCCAAGATTGCAGGTGGTGGTCATTCGAATGCTGGCTGCTGCTAGCTAGCATATCCGTCCTCCAGCGTCCAAATCCAATGCGAACGTGATTCCCTGTTACATTCGCGACACATGTGCTATATTTATAGCGGGTACATCCGCGTTACAGGAACCGATCCCGTCAGTCCCGACTAGACCACCTCAGCCGAATGGCACCTATCTGTTCCAAACGAATCGCCTGATCAGACGTTCGTACTGATCTACTGAAGAAACTACAAACGAATAAGCTAGCGGCACAAAACCTGACATCTTTGAATTCGATCCTTATTCGTTTGGTGATCCAAGTCGCACAAGATACGTTACGCACGCACACACGCACGTACTCGACCGGACGGAACTTATCCAAGGCGCCGGAGCGGAGTGCTCCCTTGTGCCTCGTGCCAGACACGTCAACGGAGCCCGGGACTGTGTGCAAAGCGGAGCCAGCAGAGGGAGATCAAACGGAAGCGTGGCGGCCGGCAAGTGATGAAGTGAACTACTCGGGCTGTTGCTGTCCGACACGCGGACGATCTCGACATCTGGTCTCGGCGGCTACGACGACCTATCTGTGTCCAGCAGACGTATCTGTGTATCTCTGCATGCAGTGCTTTCCTGAGTCACAAGTCCATGAATCCATAACTGAGCTTGGACTCATGCTCTGTTTGTTCTACGTCCGTGAAAGACATGAAACTCTTCTAGATGTACCTTCTAGGCAAAATTTCTCATGGCTGCCTTGAAGGCCAGCCGCGCAGCGGCCGTTATAACCGCCCGGACGGGGAACAAGAAGTGGGGGGAAAGCGTAACACATATGCGCAGTAGTAGCAAGACGAAATGCAGATCACACAAAAACAAAAGAAATGGTTCAAAGAAATTAGGAGGAGGAGGAGGGCTTGGGTCCCGGAATATTCCGAAGAACGATCCCCCGCTATTGAGGCCTTGATGGCAGTTCGTTAACAATTTGTGGTGCGTCCTCCAGGGGAAAAGGAGGAGAAGCCGGTCTTGTGGACGCGATAGTGCGGGCGCCATCAGCGCGCATTAGCGGTGCCGTCACCCTGTGCGCGTAATATTCCATTGCGTGCAGAGTCTCTCTGCCCACACCGTTTCATGGCCGTGGTCTACGTCGCGTTGCCCACCTAGCTTACCTTCTATAAATACTCTCCAACCGAATGCCGGTCGACGCATCCAGGAAGTGCAGGGCGTTCTCTGTTCGTTCTCTCGTACCTCCTGCTCTGCTCTGAATCAGAGTACAGCAACAATGGCTGCGAGCAATGGCGCCCCCCTGGTGGTGTTCGACTTCGACAAGACCATCGTCGACTGCGACAGCGACAACTGGGTCGTGGACGCGCTCGGCGCCACCGAGCGGTTCGACGAGCTCCTGCGCCAACTCCCCTGGAACTACGCCATCGTAAGTAGTGGTGCTCCTGGTTACTGCACATCTCTGCATTGACCTTCGTTCCAATTAACGATGCAACCATGCAGGGCTGGTTATGCCTTTTGCTGTGTCACATACGCACCTGGCCTTTCCCCCTCCAAGAAGAATTCTTTATCTGCTACTAGTAGTGCTCGTTCCGTTGGTACCCGCAGATAACATATCTCTGTGATGGTGATGAGTCATGACGATCCTAATTATTCCGACGCACTGACGTGAAACGGATGCGCGTTGCAACTTGATTTTTTGCTGTGTCGATCACATACGCACCTGGCCTTTCCCTTCCAAGAATTGTTTATCTTCTGCTTGTAGTGCTCGTTCTTTAGTACCCGCAGATAACATATCCTTGTTCTGACGAGCATTATTCTGGCGCACTGACAACCAATCGATCGCAGGACGCGATGATGGGCGAGCTGCACTCGCAGGGCAAGACGATCGAGGACGTCAGGGCCACCCTGCGAACCGCGCCGCTGTCCCCGCACGTCGTCGCGGCCATCAAGTCCGCGTACGCGCTCGGGTACGTACGTCGTCCTGCTCGCGCATGGCATGGGTTCTCTTCGGATTCTGCTCGTGTTCGCAGTACGACACTGACGCGCCAGGAGGTTTCTGCTATTTCGTGCGCTGATGATGATCGATGGACGCGTGTGTGTATGTGCAGGTGCGAGCTGCGTGTCCTGAGCGACGCCAACGCCTTCTTCATCGGTACCATCCTGGAGCACCACGGACTCGCCGGCTACTTCTCAGGCACCGACACCAACCCCGCCCGCGTCGACGCCGCCGGCCGCCTCGCGATCCGCCCGTACCACGAGTTCCACGCCGCCGCGCCCGGCCACGGCTGCGACCTCCCCACATGCCCGCCCAACATGTGCAAGGTGATCCACCGATCATTCGTGGAGTGTGTGTTTCCAGTTCACCAGTTGCTGCTTCAATTCGTCACTGATCGGCCGGGGCAATTGCAGGGCAAGGTGATGGAGCGGATTCTCCAAGAGGAAGAAGAAGCAGCGGCCTCGGCCGGGAAGAAGCGGCGGAGGGCCGTGGTGTACCTCGGCGACGGCAGGGGCGACTACTGCCCGTCCCTGAAGCTGCGCGAGGGTGACTACGTCATGCCGCGGACCGGGTACCCCGTCCACGACCTCCTCCTCGAGGCCTCGCCGCCGGGTGCCGACGTCCGCGCCTGGGACGGGTTCGAGGACCTCGCCCCCGTGCTGCTCGGCATCGTCCACGCCGAGATCACCCGCGCCGTCGCGGAAGCCGACGTCGCCGCCGCTGCTAA
>LAPY01005258.1:11044-27155 GCA_000970635.1 Eragrostis tef | reverse complement strand
GTCGGGCCCATGATCTCTGCCTCGGCCGACTCCGGGGCGGATTGCTTCTCGGAGAAGCCTCCCCGTTTTCGAGACGAACAGGGCTTTCGACAGGCAGTTAGGTGGCCTTAACTCCGCCTGCCAATCTACAGGAGCACGACACAACCTGCACAATGTCTCTCGTCCCGTCCCGAGGCGTAGCCTGACATCTCGAGCGTAGCAACGGAGCGGATCCACCATCATTACCAGCCGCTTGACATCTCGAGCGTAGCGGCAGAGCGGATACACCATCATTACCGCTACAGTCATGATGGTGTAAGACAGGAACGGAGACCAAGCTGACGACAAGACGGCCGCTACAGTGAGGCTACAGTAAGGAAGAGGGCATCGGTTCCCGGTTTGGCAACTGTGCTGACAGGACGCCGCACGACCGGAACTTCCGAGGCGGACCCGGCATGCACGGAGCGGCGCGTGGCCGCCCCGCTCACAAGCCTGAAGCCCAGTTCCCACTTGTAAGCGGGTTTTTCCCTTAAACTATAAAAGGGGAACCTCACGCACACTACAGGATCATCAGAATCCATCAGCCATCATCAAACGACTCATCCAACAGACAACAAACCCCATACACACACTCACACTCAGAGGCTTGGAGCAGCACTCCTCCCTCGCCATCGTTTGTAGCTCCTCTCTACAGACAAGAAACACGAACCTCCCCCGAAACTGGACGTAGGGCATCGTTGGCCCGAACCAGTATAAACCACCCTCTCCACGAATCCCTCTCGAAATCTCGCCATCAAAGAGGACCGTCGAACCCCCGATTTACAAATTTACTCGTCGGCCGGTTTCATAACACCGACAAGTATATTGTCATTTTAAAACATTACTTCTTTTTGTGTACATCAAGGATGGATTTTTGCTACCTGCCGAGCTGGAGGATCTATTTTCAACTGCTCCTGAAAAGTAAGACATTAACAAATTAACCATTCTGATTCAAACTGTACTTATAGGCATTTGTATGTTATGCTGCCTTGTCCATATCAAAAGGGTTGGAAAGTCCTCTGTTAGGACCTCATGATTTCTTGACAGAAATGGTTGATTTTCATTACACGATCCTTCTGATAAAAGTATATCATCAGTTATTCTCAGTTGTTATTTTTCTTTAAACCTTTTATTTTGTGTATTTCAGCCCATGGACTTCTGATGTGTATACAGACTGCTGAGACGAATGTCTCGGGTGGGTTATCGCTCAATGGATTTCTCTCTAAGGTATTGTGTTATCCATACCATTGTAAACATTGATGTGTTCTAGTTTTTCATTGGACGTAAGAACACAGCTCATATTATCCGCTCATATATTGTAACTTTGTTTCGGTAACAGTTTTGAACTTTATTTTAAGTTATCCTTATTATTCAAAGCTGTCATAGAAGTGTTTAAGTTTCCATCATATATATGTAACAAAACTAAGCAGGCTGCAGTGGCCATTGCAACCATCAAAATCTATGTGCTTGTGCTCTATGAAGAAATATACAGCACGAACAGTTCTATTTGATTAAAACATGTTTCTGACTCGATATCGATGCATAGTTTCGATGTCATTGACTTATTTACTGGCCTCGTGGTGTTGTTATGTATTTTATTTATTGAATCTTATTTTGTACTGCAGTGGACTCTAATGACACTATTAGATCCATCAAATTGTTTTGCCAACCTTATATATGTTGTCTATTTCGGAGACTTTGGCTCAGCATTTACTATCACAAGGAAAAGACGGGATGATCGTAAAAGAAAACAAACCCACAAAAATGTGTTCCGTTGCTGCGTTTTTGGTGCCAGAGGTTCTGGGAAGTCTGCATTGCTACAATCATTTATCGGAAGGTAAACATGGCCATAATATTTTACATCACAAATATTCTTATCATTTTTGCTTCATTTGGTCTTCCATGTTTCACTTGCCATCCTTGTCACAGGCAAAATCCTCTGCCATCTGACAGTGAGCGGTTTGCTACCAACACTGTTGATCTGGCTGATGTACGTATATTATTTACGCTGTTTTTATATAATTTATATAATTGATTTGATAATACTTTGTTATGGTGGGGAACAAAAAAACCTAATGTGTCCAAATTATCTTATCAAAATCCAAATATTGCAATTGGACCATCATTTGATAAGCATCCTTTTTATTACAGTTCTTAATACTTTCATATTCAGTGCATATAATAGTTTAGGGGTCCACAGAGGTCAAAATTAATTGTGTCAGCAATTAATTATCTGATATCTCTGAGGTTCTGTATGGAGTAATTCCGCTGTATCTAGTTTATTGTGTCAGCAAGTGTTGTTTATCTGAGTGATTTTATTGTGTTTTTATTTATTTTAATGTTTTTTTTGAAGGGGACTAAAAAAACTCTTATTCTACAAGAGATCCCTGAAGATGATGTGAGATCTTTACTGGCTAACCGGGAATCGTTGGCACAGTGTGATGTAGCAGTATTTGTTTATGACAGGTAATGTAATTGTTCTTCAGATCTTTCTCTTTTGTATTCATGAACCTGCAAGTCTCACAACATTGTTTATCAGTGTTCTCTCTGATATCTCTGTCAGTTTAGTTCATTAGTAAGCGGATTGCTTCTCGGAGAAGCCTCCCCGTTTTCGAGACGAACAGGGCTTTCGACAGGCAGTTAGGTGGCCTTAACTCCGCCTGCCAATCTACAGGAGCACGACACAACCTGCACAATGTCTCTCGTCCCGTCCCGAGGCGTAGCCTGACATCTCGAGCGTAGCAACGGAGCGGATCCACCATCATTACCAGCCGCTTGACATCTCGAGCGTAGCGGCAGAGCGGATACACCATCATTACCGCTACAGTCATGATGGTGTAAGACAGGAACGGAGACCAAGCTGACGACAAGACGGCCGCTACAGTGAGGCTACAGTAAGGAAGAGGGCATCGGTTCTCGGTTTGGCAACTGTGCTGACAGGACGCCGCACGACCGGAACTTCCGAGGCGGACCCGGCATGCACGGAGCGGCGCGTGGCCGCCCCGCTCACAAGCCTGAAGCCCAGTTCCCACTTGTAAGCGGGTTTTTCCCTTAAACTATAAAAGGGGAACCTCACGCACACGGAGGACATCATCATCATCAGACAGCTATAATCGAACACAGCATCATCGAAGAACTCATCCAACACACTCACGCACAGAGGCTTGGAGCAACACTCCTCCCTCGCCATCGTTTGTAGCTCCTCTCTACATACAAGAAACACGAACCTCCTCCGAAACTGGACGTAGGGCATCGTTGGCCCGAACTAGTATAAACCACCCTCTCCACGAATCCCTCTCGCGATCTCGCCATCAAGGAGGACCGTCGAACCCCCGATTTACAAATTTACTCGTCGGCCGGTTTCATAACACCGACAGTAGCTATACGCGATATCATCCACTCGCCATTAGGCTTCTTCACATATTTGCTGCATTTGTCAATTGTCATCGTGTGATGTTGGATCCAGCATACATGTCCTAGTATTTGCTGATTTTCCTTTAATATGATACTCAGATTTGGTTATAAGGCTCGAACAAAATGGCCTTTTCTCTGTGGAGATGCAGTGGTGGCTTGCGAGTCATCTCATTGGTGGATGAGATGCTCAACAAAAATTCTGGTGGTGGTGTGTTGAAGACATTTGTGGCTTCGGAGGTGCTGAAGCGCTGGAGCCTTGCCCCCAGGTAACCACGTGAAATCCGTTCACTTTTTACACACAGGTAACCTTCGAATCGTTGCACTAGACTAATACAGCCATAATTAACTGTATGATTAATACAGCCATAATTAACCATATGTTAACTGCCATGGAACTGCTAGATGACTTTTGAATTGAGCAAAGAAATGATCAGTGCTATTGAGAAGGCAAGGAAGAAGAAGCAAGAGGGACTGGGCATTATCAAGCCTTGCTGTAAAGACAAAGCTTGGGGGCCCATCATGGTAGAAAGAAAGAGAAGGTGGAAGGAGGATGGCCAGACAGCTATGCAGAAGGCCATGTCTCTCAAACAAAGGAGGAACTTGGAGATACCTGCTAAACAAGGTAACTCTTTTGCTGCACTTGATGCTAGCTTTTTAAATAAAATTGCTGAAGATGTTAACATCTGCATTGGTGATGATCTAGTAGAGAAGGAAGATATAATTAGTGAACTTGTCCAAAAAGAAGCTGAGATTAATATTCAGTTTGCTGATAACAATCCTGATATTATCTTCCTGTAATCTAGATATAGAGAGCTGCCTTGAGGCTGAATGCTCAGTTGGTGACCCTAACTTCCAGTCCAGTGAGACACCTGCTAACTCTATTAAAGAGTGTGGTAGCAGTTCAGCTAAACCCTTATGGACTGAGGTAGTTAGGAAAGGCAAAAGTAGAAGTAGACATCTTAAAATCAATCCCAATGATAGGTGCATCCTGGAATATTAGAGGCCTGAATAAAACAGGCAGATTGGGCTGTATAACTGATTTTATTAACATGAATAAGTTGGACTTTGTCGGTTTCCAAGAAACCAAAAAGTCAGTGTTTAGCGATAGCTTCCTAAACAAATCAGGGCTTTGTTTGGAACTTCCTACCAGCTGATGAGTCTACTGGTGGTATTTTGGTGGGGGTGAAAGAGACTTTAGGTGATATCATTAGATGGCAATATTTTAAATATTGTGCATCAGTGATCATTAGGAATAATGAAGATAAATTTGTGTGGAGGATGATTGTGGTCTATGGTTCCCCTTATGATGGAACCAAAATGGAGTTCATTGAGGAACTCCATGAGGTGATGGGCAGATGGGAGGAACAACTGTTATTGGAGGTGATTTTAATCTAGTAAGATTTCAATCTGATAAGAGTAATGGTGTGATAAATAATGCTTTTACCCTTGGGTTTAACAGCTGGATAGATAAATGGGGGATGATTGAGATAAAAGATCCTAGTAGATCTTTTACTTGGTCAAATAACCAGGAAACTCCCATAATGGCCACCTTAAATAGTGTTGTGGTCTCATTCTTTCGCAACAAGTATCAACGCCGGCAGAAGTCCAAGAAATCCGCTAGTGGCTAGATAAGTTAGTTTCAGTTAAGTTGAGGAATAAACGCCGGGATAGGTTTGTTAGCCGGCTGAAGATTAGCATTGGTTGTTAGTAGGTTTGTTAGGCAGGCACTATATAGATAAGTCCTGCGGGTTAGATGAGGTTAAGCAGAGATTGATCCTCAACTCAGAGCCTCCTAGGGAGGGCGAGTAGGTAATCTGCCCCTGCTGTAATTCCTTTGTTCATCATTCAATCCAATTCTTTGTTTCAACTACCCGGGATAGTAAATATTCCCTTTCTTCAGCTAAGTTGTTGTCTAAAGGTGTGAGTGATCACAATCCTGTCCTATTTGATTCTGGGATACTAAAGCCCTGGAAAGACCCATTTTCAGGTTTGAAAAATGGTGGCTGGAGGTAGAAGGCTTTGAGCATTTAGTTAAGGAAACTTGGGACATAGACTGCCCATTTAGCGAGCCAATGGAGATCTGGCAATATAAAGTCAGAATCCTGAGGAAGAAAATTAAAGGGTGGAGTAGGAATATAAATGCTGAAGTCAGGAAGCAGAAAGTGGCTCTGCTTGCAGAGATTGACTTGCTGGACCTGATGGCTGGAAACAACCAACTCACAACAGAGGAAAAAGATAGGAGGAAGGTGGTGGTCTCTGAGCTTGACCACATATGGAGAATGGAGGAAATTAAAGCAAGGCAGAGATCAAGAGAGAGAGACAGAGGTTAAAGAAGGAGACAAGAATACGGCCTACTTTCATGCAATTGCGAACCAGAGACGAAGAAAGAAAGCAATAACCTGTTTGGAAGGTCCAGATGGATTAATCGAGGATATTCCTGGAATGCTGAACCATGCAGCAGAGTTTTACAAAACTCTCTTTGGTGCAGAACCCAGAAATAATATCCATTTGGATAATGATTTCTCGAAAGAGGAGGAGAAGGTGACATGAGGAAAATGATATCTTACAAGCAGAGTTAAGTGAAGAAGAAATAAGAGAGGCCATATTTGGGTCCTATGCAGATGGAGCACCAGGTCCTGATGGCTTTTCGTTTATCTTCTGTCACATATTTCAGAGAAGCACTCCAGATTTCCAGAACTGGAAGAAACTTTTCAAGGAGGAATCAGCTCTGCAAGCTCACCGCATGAAAGATGAATTTTCCTCAGATTTTCTCAATTTAATAGGATTGTACAGCTAGTTCTTTTTTCCTCGCTGAGGTCTTTGGTGCCGCTGGGCCCTTGTACAGTTTGCTCTTTTACTTCTTTTTATATATAATAATATAGCTACCACAGTAGGGGCTTCCCCTACTGTACATTCCTCAAAAAAAAAAAATTGCAAGTTTACTTATATTGATTCTGTTTGAGGACTGGTGCTATATTGGCAGTAACTTCAATGTCCAGAGATAACATTTGTTCCGCAACTACATGCTAGGTTCAGTACAAGCATTTCTCTTATGATGACTCTAATCAGGATATGTGACATGAAAATTTGTTTGATAAACATATTTATTTTAGTATGGGCTATAGTTGATCCTATTTCATAACCTCTTGTATGCATCACTCTGAAGGTAGTACACTAGATATGTGCATTCGAGCTCTAAGTTTCAGTTATCAGTTTGAGTACACAGCTATTTTCTTTGATTGGTTTGGAAGGCATACTAGTGAGAATATAAGGGTCTGTACCTGCAGCCTAGGTTCTTGACATACAAATATATGGTCTCTCTCTCTCCCTCTCTCCCTCTCTCTCTCTCTACTGTAAAAGATTACTAAATCTTATGATCTCACTCATTGAGGCAAGTGATGGTATTTTCGATTTCTAACTGCAGGACTGAAGAACCAGAACAGGAGATGATGCCTGCCTTGACCTGCTGATGCCTGGCCTTGGAGAGGGAAGAGGCTTGCTGCAGATCCTAAGGGAAGTATGCAGCTCGGATTGGAAAACAGAGGTGGTGAATATAAGGGTGTACTAGCAGGTAGGGATGAAAGGAGTGAGAGAAGAAGTGGAAGTGGAAATATGTGTTCTAGAACATAGAAGGATAAGACTGAATAATGTCCTGCCGACTCCTCTCCAAACCGAATGGTTCTAATTCAGGTTTAGGAGCATACTTAGGCGGTGGTTAGAGTGTGCAGGTGCCTAGGGTCCTTCCTCGGACACCTATGCCTGATTTATATCATGGTTAGACATATGTTCTGGGAATATAACTGAGGGTTATAAATGTAAAGGTTTGGGAGCATTTATAATTTATTTTAAACTCAGAACTATAACTGTTAGATGTTAGAACCCTTTGGATCTACACTGAAATAATACAACTGCCTAGTTCGACCTGATATGGTAGTTTATAAAGAAATGCTTATATGTCTTGTATTACTAGCAAGTTCAATTTGAATGCTGATTTTGAACTGAAATTCAAGTGCAGAGTGTGTGCTCCTACAGTCCACGGCATCAAGTCTCTCTAACTGGATATTCGAGTAACTAGCATCACAAAGTACTACGCATGAAAACCAGAGTCGTCACGTCACTTTAGTTTAAACTATGTTGTTTTCACCACCCAGCCACCAGGTGAGAAGCTCGTTAAGCTCATCGCCGCTCGCTTCTAGCATCCGTGTCGCGACATGGAGAAGAAGATCTCGACCAAACCGGCAGGTACATCTTCACAACTTCAAGCACAACGGTGCACCGAACGCAGAGGCGGAGGCTGACGTCGCGGAGGTCTCGCGACGTCTTTATAGCCGAGAGAGGACGGGAGCCGGTGACATGGAGGAACGGCGGAGGAGGCGATGGTGCCACCACATGAGGGGAGTAGGGGGAGGGCGAGTGCTGCGATGGGGAAAGGAGGCGTCGGCAACCTTGTGGAGCTCCTCTGAGCAAGCTCACAAGTGGGCGGCGAGGGAACATGACGATCGGAAAATCATACAGTTGCCGAGTACCTATTAGTGGCACTCGGCAACGATGCTACGGTGCCGACAATGCTGGAGACCCGCGCACGTGGCCGGCACCGGCACGTGCTTTCGTTTTGCCGAGTGCCGGCATGCAGAGCACACGACAAAGGCAATCTTTGTCGTGTATCCACGCTTTGCCGGGTGCCCACGGCACACGGCAAAAGATGCAAAAAATCTTTGTCGTGTGTCAGCGATTTGCCGTGTGTCTCGCTATACGAAGTTATTACGAGTACAAGCATTTCTCTTATGATGACTCTAATCAGGATATGTGACATGAAAATTTGTTTGATAAACATATTTATTTTAGTATGGGCTATAGTTGATCCTATTTCATAACCTCTTGTATGCATCACTCTGAAGGTAGTACACTAGATATGTGCATTCGAGCTCTAAGTTTCAGTTATCAGTTTGAGTACACAGCTATTTTCTTTGATTGGTTTGGAAGGCATACTAGTGAGAATATAAGGGTCTGTACCTGCAGCCTAGGTTCTTGACATACAAATATATGGTCTCTCTCTCTCCCTCTCTCCCTCTCTCTCTCTCTACTGTAAAAGATTACTAAATCTTATGATCTCACTCATTGAGGCAAGTGATGGTATTTTCGATTTCTAACTGCAGGACTGAAGAACCAGAACAGGAGATGATGCCTGCCTTGACCTGCTGATGCCTGGCCTTGGAGAGGGAAGAGGCTTGCTGCAGATCCTAAGGGAAGTATGCAGCTCGGATTGGAAAACAGAGGTGGTGAATATAAGGGTGTACTAGCAGGTAGGGATGAAAGGAGTGAGAGAAGAAGTGGAAGTGGAAATATGTGTTCTAGAACATAGAAGGATAAGACTGAATAATGTCCTGCCGACTCCTCTCCAAACCGAATGGTTCTAATTCAGGTTTAGGAGCATACTTAGGCGGTGGTTAGAGTGTGCAGGTGCCTAGGGTCCTTCCTCGGACACCTATGCCTGATTTATATCATGGTTAGACATATGTTCTGGGAATATAACTGAGGGTTATAAATGTAAAGGTTTGGGAGCATTTATAATTTATTTTAAACTCAGAACTATAACTGTTAGATGTTAGAACCCTTTGGATCTACACTGAAATAATACAACTGCCTAGTTCGACCTGATATGGTAGTTTATAAAGAAATGCTTATATGTCTTGTATTACTAGCAAGTTCAATTTGAATGCTGATTTTGAACTGAAATTCAAGTGCAGAGTGTGTGCTCCTACAGTCCACGGCATCAAGTCTCTCTAACTGGATATTCGAGTAACTAGCATCACAAAGTACTACGCATGAAAACCAGAGTCGTCACGTCACTTTAGTTTAAACTATGTTGTTTTCACCACCCAGCCACCAGGTGAGAAGCTCGTTAAGCTCATCGCCGCTCGCTTCTAGCATCCGTGTCGCGACATGGAGAAGAAGATCTCGACCAAACCGGCAGGTACATCTTCACAACTTCAAGCACAACGGTGCACCGAACGCAGAGGCGGAGGCTGACGTCGCGGAGGTCTCGCGACGTCTTTATAGCCGAGAGAGGACGGGAGCCGGTGACATGGAGGAACGGCGGAGGAGGCGATGGTGCCACCACATGAGGGGAGTAGGGGGAGGGCGAGTGCTGCGATGGGGAAAGGAGGCGTCGGCAACCTTGTGGAGCTCCTCTGAGCAAGCTCACAAGTGGGCGGCGAGGGAACATGACGATCGGAAAATCATACAGTTGCCGAGTACCTATTAGTGGCACTCGGCAACGATGCTACGGTGCCGACAATGCTGGAGACCCGCGCACGTGGCCGGCACCGGCACGTGCTTTCGTTTTGCCGAGTGCCGGCATGCAGAGCACACGACAAAGGCAATCTTTGTCGTGTATCCACGCTTTGCCGGGTGCCCACGGCACACGGCAAAAGATGCAAAAAATCTTTGTCGTGTGTCAGCGATTTGCCGTGTGTCTCCGGTCTGGAGACACTTGGAAAAGGCTTGTTTTGCCGCGTTACCGTGTGTTGCTTTGTTGATACTCGGCAAAACGTCTATTTATCGAGTGCCCGATAGAAAACACACAACAAATCGGCAGACACACAACATCTACACGATTTTCAATAGTTTAGTGAGGCGCACGGTGAGGACTGAAGAGGAGGCAAGGTATGACGGCGACACGATTTAGAAAAAGGATAAGATGTGAAGAAAAAAGTGTGTTGGACCTTACTTCTGTCAATGGGCTTGTTTAGCTTTAAAGAGAGAACAATATCGAGGGCCTGCTGAGCTGCTGGCTCGTTTGGCTCTCGAGCCTGCTCGTCAAACATAGCTCGACTCGTTAGAAAAAGAAAAGGAGCCGACCTGAGCCGAGAGCGAGCAAACGAGCTTTTCAGTCCTTACCTCGGGCCCGCCTCGCCCCCACCTGTCGCCCCATCTGCCCCGATCCTCGCGTCCGCACCGGCAGCGTCTCCAGCCGCGGCCTCGAGCCCAAAGCCCGTCCAAAGGTGACGTTGGCTATACAATTCTGCCAACCTTGCCAGTGTACTCTCCAGACAGACATTTTTTCACCACAGTTGCAGAAATGGTGAAAAGGATATCAATTCTTCGACCAGAGGGGGAGCGGGAGGGGAAGGAAGCGCGGGAGAGGAGGGGCGGCCGCCGGTGACGGTGGGGCGAGGAGCCGAGCAGCAAAGCACTCCTCGTCTCGTTGATGTAAACAGAATACCACAAGACTCGTCTCTCTACTGGGTTATTCTCCTTTTATTAAATACAATAGTAAAAAGGATACAGAAACACATCTCGTCCATACAATAATGCCCTGCCATGCTGATTATGAGATCCATATTGGAGAGAAACATTGAATACACTAGAAACATAGCACAACCACCGTAGATATGCTAGTGCTACACAACGGACGCTAAGATGATGCATTTGAAAACTAAAACCTTGCGCAACTAATTATCCTAAACTTGCGATCTAAAGTTCAATAGCATGGCATCGGCTGCAAGGCTCCACAACATGTAACTTAACTGTTGACGGAACTTTAGGCTCAATGTATGTCCTGATGGCCAGGAGAGCTCGTCGAGCTTCCGTCAGAACATCAACAGGTAGCGGGGAGCACTTGCTACATTGGTTATCAGGCACCGAACACCTGAAAGAACTCTGATGAGCCTCCAATTTAAGGCATTCAAGTGACGTTTGACACTCGACAACATGGCATGTAAGCTCAACCAGACTCTTTGCAGAAGAGAATCCTAGTATCTCAACAATCTTGAGCTTGTGATGGCGCTGCCCAGGCATCCACCTCATATCTGAGGGATCTAAGAAGACCGAGACATGCTCCATCTTCCGCTGAGATACCTGAGAGGAAAATAAAAATTTTATTGTCAAGGGTCTGGCATGATATAACTTACTAATGTCTAAGTATGATGAACAGTAACTTACATCCAAGACAAAAGTCTCCAAGGAGGGACAAGCATCAAAAAAGGAAGCCAGAGAAAAATAATCAAATGCCGGAGAAAAAGTGAATGCGCTCAGAACAATGCTTAGGTTCTTGAGCTGGAGATACTTGCTATGCAGCATTGGTGTGTTGGTCATCTGCATATAGATGTCAGATTAGTAGAATAAGGTATGACTGCTGTAGTACCATCAAATGCATATAGCCAACCAGTCAAAACTTTTGTAGCATACCTCGCTGCTTGAAAATATGGTAGCAGTTTCAAGGTTTGGCATGCTGGATGGAAGTTCGATACGAGCATAACAAACCGCCCCAGAAAAAGATATATGTACCTTCTTCATTTGCAATGCTTCCCCAAGCAATAGTTGTACCTTGGGATTTCCTTGGAAGTAAAAGCTGGATATATTTGGAGCATCACAGTCTATCACTCGCAGCCTGCCACAACCAAGAACCTTTGGATAGCTGAGCCGCTGCAGCAGGCAAGGTACCTTCAGGCAGATTATTCCATCACAATATCTGATTTCCAACTGCTCCAAAGCAAAAGAAGTGGAGAGAAGGCACCCTAACTCGTCCCCCTTAACACAGACAACCTGAAGATGCAGTCTTGTCAGGCTTTTTAACCAACCACGCTCAGCTGTGGGACGAAGGAACAACAGGCAAGTTGAAGATATCGGATTGAGTCTCCACTCCTACTAGATAAAAGTGAATATGGGAAGTTGTACTTTGCCGTCATTGGCAGTGTTAGTGTGAGTTCTTCAATCCCTGGTGTGACAGCAATCTGAAGCCAACGGTTGATATAACAGCTGTCTTTTGCAGTGTAATCTTTAGAAACCTGAATTTTGAGTGATTTTACACCAATGCCTGAGTGTTTTTCCAGTATTTGGTCAACTTTGTTGTAGAAATCTCTTGCAGTTTCATTACTGAGCCCCAATGTTTCATCATTAAAAGTGAGATTCGGATGGCATCTCCAGGATTGTACAAAAGAACGGGACAAACAGGCAGCTCGGGCAGCATCTCGCATTTGCATCAGAGAATGTATATGAGACCAGACATCCTGCACGCACAAGCATGGGGAAGAAATTTATTAGAAATGATATGCAAATGGCAACATCGAATGGAGAATTAGAGAGACGAAGGAAATAAACTAAATTATGGAGTAACAATGCAAACAGGTGCTCTAAACATGATTGCACAAAGAGTTCCCGGTCGCTACTAAAAAAAAACACTGTCAGCAGGCAGGCTGATTAGACAGAGATATAATCAAATATTTTCACCAGAAACAAATGTTACCACCCAATAAGGCCATGGCGGGGAATACTGGTCTCTTTGCATCTGAGTCGACTGAAATGAAGTGGATGATCCATAATATTATATAGGTAGCAAAGGACCCTAACGAAAATCCATTTCCAGACAGATGGATAACATAACATCCAAATATTTAAACAGCCAGAAGCCCATGTATGTGCTGATGTAATATAGAATCAAACAATATTGGGAGCTAGTGTAAGATATGACGCCCCCAAAGGATATGAAGCTCTCAAGTTACAAGATATTGCATGTACAATCTAAGAGACATAACATGTTACACTTGTCGGAATGTAAGAGAAATAGAACTTAATGTTTCCTGCTAAGACATATGACTCATGACCAACATAGTAAGCAACAGTGGCGGAGTCAGACATGAAACCAAGAAGGGCTGCCCAGTTAGCAAATCCTTTCACAGCAAAGTTAAGCTCGGTTAAATCCTACAACTAGCATGCTTGTATAGCAACCAGTAGAGTCCCGCGAGCAACAGAAAAAGGAAAAGGGCCTGCAACGGTGCAGACTGATGCTCTACAGGTGTGCTTGTATAGGCCTTCGATTGCGATGGAGACGACATAAGCAGGAGTATAAGATACCGCAAGAAGTCTAGCACAGAGGTCACGGACGATCTGACGTCGGCGAGTTCTGCTGTCTGCGCCAGAGGCAGACCCACCAATATGGCATGGTATGGTGGCCTCCATACCTAACTCCGGTGCGGAGTACCCCTTACCCCTCCTTCTCAGCTTCCCCCGTCCTGCAGATCGCCATGGATTTGTGGCTCTGGAGCTGTTCGAACAGGCAGCCAGGAGGATGAAAGCAAAACGGAACTGCGAAAGGGTATGGGCCTCACTAGGCTTTATAGCTGAGGAATGGATGCGAAACAAGGGGCCCAGCCCATGAAAAGGGAAACCAATCGGTTACAGCGCAGCAAAAATCGCGAAAGTGGGACTGATATTCATGTTCCATGTGAAGGTGAAGTGCAAAGAGGAATGGGGCAATCTGAAAATGCAATTGAAACACAAATCACTAACTCTCTGGCAGCTACAACTAGCATGACATAATTGTTTACTTCGTGAAAGGTAGATTTTGCTTCGTCTTTCTGCTTTTAATTTATCAGCTTGCATGGTTGATCAGCTTTGTATGGCAGCTTCGCCATACCTAAAATTTTTCGCCGGGCCTGCCACTGGTCTGCGCTAAATCACTGAGTTGAGCACTAATTACTGCTAATACATTACTGCCTGCCTAAGAAATTACATTGGGGAGGGGGGACAGCGCCGGCTGGCCGACGCCTGGCTCCGCCAGTGGTAAGCAATCACCTTCTTCTCTAGACTTGTATTTTACATTTAAAGGAAGTTATAGGTGGTACTAAGATTAATGGGAAGTTACAACTTGCAAAGTTCCCAGTATAAGAAATCCCAGCTTTCAATTCAAGGGCAGACAATGGTTGCAACATTAAAATTCTGGAATGAAAACATTTTTGTACTGGACAGTTAATTGTGCCCAATTGGGAGAAAGGAAAGGTAGCAAGGCAGAATTGATTGAGGAGATCAGAGCGGTAACATTTCTTTATCTTTTTACTCGGCTAGCATTGGTCCACTGATTCATGTGATTCAAGCAGATATCATGAATTTATAAAATTTAGTGTCATACCTCTGGAAGGCTCAGTTCAGAAATATTTCTTTTTCAGTCCCCTCGGAATGGCAGCTCCTTCTTGTGGCACGTGAAGCAATCAATCCATCTGCAGCACATCATAATTCAGATATTTGAGGCTCAAAACAGAAAATATCAAGCAAACCAATGCATGTAGAAGAATCCACTTTTCTAATGTCCAACTTTTGCACAACAGGAAAAATCGCTTGTGAAACTTGCCCGTGCATATATATATTTTTAGAGCATAGTAACCTCCCTACAGGTCACGTCAATGTAACGAACAAGATGGTGGAGGCCGCCTGCCATGACGAAATGCTTATATCCACGGTAAAAGGTACTGTTTTTTTTCTATCCACCAAATATTTTGCACTCGCTAATCCACCCAAGTAGTAGTTTGCGCAAAACTAAAAGAGCAGCATTATTCGACACAGAGATATTGTACTCCAATATATAAATATCCCTTTTTTACATGGAGAGACTGGACTCCAATATTATATTTATAATATATAAATATCCTTGCATCGATAGAAAAAGCGTTTCTTGTGAACAGATTCACACCAAAACATCAAGGGGATGAGTGAAGGCCTTAGCCTACTTTCATCGCGTGCGGTATCAAGGATCTACCGCGCGCGGGGCGCCCAGCCCACCGCGGCCCAGCACGAAGAACGCGGCCCAGCAAGCGAGTGGTCGTCTTCTTGCTTTGTTTCCGCCGCTGTTTGTTGCCGTCGGCAATTCTCTGATGCTACGCAGAGCCAACCTCGTCGATGAGCTTCCAAATTAGCAGAAATTGATGCCCTCGTGATTCTCATGGAGATTTGAACAAATCGATTTGCGCATTGGAACAAATCGTTTTGTTTGTTGGAACAAATCAATTTGTGCGTTGGAACAAATCATTTTGTTTATTGGAACAAATCGATCTGTGCGCTGGAACAAATCGTTTTGTGTGCTAAAACAATCGAAATTGTTCACTGGAACAATCGATTTGTTCCTAAAAAAATGAATTTGTGTTGCAGAACAAGCAGCAACTGAGAAGACGATGGCCACATCACTTGCTTGAGGGAATCCTTAGGAATACGACATGGGAGGCGGCATGGCTCGCGGGGCCGAGCAGGCGAGGAAGGCAGCGCCGAGCGCGGGGCCGGGCGAGCACACGGGTAAGGCAGGTCGGAGCGCGCGGCACAGACGGAGGGCGACGCAGGCAGAGAGATGAAGCGGGGCGCGACACACGGAAGGAAGAAGAAGGGGCATCGCTGGCCGAAAGCGAAGCTGAAGGGCGGCCCAACCGCGCGCGCAGTATATAAGGCTTGCGCATCGCGATGAGCCGCAGGATTGCAGCAAGTACACGGCGCCGGAAACGGGAGCCCATCGCTGTCGCCCTGGGACAAAAACAAACCACGGTCCGCCCACCCCCTTCCCTCCCCACGCCAGAGGCAAGCGCACCTCCACCCGACGCAACAAGCTCACCACCACCGCCACCCACGGAAAGCCCACCTCCGCTGTCACCACCACCACCCACGGCAAGCCTACCACCGCCGTCACCACCGCCACCGGTGGCGAGCCCACCTCCGCCGTCGCCAGCTTCGACATGGACGCCCGTGGCGGACATGAGCGACCCAACGATCGTGCAGGTGGGACAGTTCGCGGTGCGCATCTATGCGCTTCGCACGGGGCAGGTGAGGATGTCTTTCCTCAACGTCGTCCTCATATCCTTGGACACCGTGACCACCACCAACGGCTACGACTACCGGCTGGGGGGCTCGGGGGCCCGCG
>LAPY01005258.1:0-10990 GCA_000970635.1 Eragrostis tef | reverse complement strand
GACTACCGGCTGGTGGTCACGGTGTCCGGCGGCAACAAGCCGCAGTACGAAGCCTACGTCTGGGGCATCGTCGGGAGTCTCGGGACCAGGTCCTGGAAGCTCATGTCCTTCGCGACGCACTGATAATGTAAACCGGCAGCATGGATGGACGCGTCTAGCTAGGTGAGCTTACTGTACGTCGTTAGTTTCTTTCATTAGCACGTTGGCATTGTAACTTTTTTTGTTTGTGGAGTTCCATTTTTGTGCTTCCTCCGAATCTGATTACGCTGAACATCATTTGTAATGCTCTGTTAACTTTTTCATTATATTATATAATAAAGGGTTAATTGCAAGGGGCAATTGCATGGTTACCTTTGTTTTGAGTGTTAATTATGAGTTTGCCCCCATTTTTTCAACTTTGCATCATTGCCCTTGTTTTCATCCAAATTGTTGCATAACTTGGCCCTAGTTTGATATTCTCAACCATAAGTTTATTTGTTGCAATAACCACCCCACCCCATGCTAGTTTTGATTGAAATAGCCCCCTAATTTCTATATGCTCTTCCAAATATGCAAAAATGAGTATCTAGATCTTAACTCTGAGACTCGTACCCGTGACGGTGAGGTAGTCAAACAGTTAAATTTGTTGTGTTTGGATGTAATTTTAAGCTTTAAAGACACAATTAAAGTAGATAGTTTTAGTGGGACCATGTCGGTATCAGATACGGACAAACTAAAAAACTCATCGGCTTAAATTAATCGACTCATGTAGCCAAGCGTCAACGGTTACAATTTTTAGCTTATTTGAGAGAGCACATGGAGATTGGAGGCTATTTCAACCAAAATTGTGGTGGGGTGGGATGGTTATTACACATCTATGTATCTTATATAGACACAACCCACTAAAAGTCTTTGATTGCTATAAAGCTGGACTCTCATTGTGCCACATCACCTTAAAATCACAGCCATTAGATGATGAGCTCATAAGTTCATCTGACCGTCCAATCTGCTCTGGATTTCTGAAACTGAAAAGCAAGGCAAAAGAAACTGAACCAGACCCTCACGCATGGACCATCAACATGCAATTGTTGGCACCTTCCGTTTTCAACATTCAATTGTCTCACCTCGATTTACCTTCAGTTAGTTCTGTGGTAGATCGGGAGTTTCCCTACAAATAGAAGGATTCGCCTCCCTGCTCCCTGTACAGCTCCCTCTTGATGAGGTCGTCGAACCATTGCCCAGGCAATCGTCGGTCATGTCACCATCTTCGATTCCGCGCCGAGATGCCACACGATGGCCCTAAAGTCTCTCGACGTCCATGCCTACGCCCTTGAGCTGAGTTATGGTTGAAGCAGCATGCAAATCTATCTCCTTTCTATTTCTAATTTATTTTCTCCATGTCTTGATCGATTCAAATTGTCTCGCCTCGATGCCTCCGCAGCTGAGCCTACCTGTAGGTATGTTTGATCAGCGCTGGGAGCTTCAAAGGTTCCAAACCAATACAGGTACCGAAACCTTCATCTCAATTATAGTGTTTTCCGACTAATATCTTCATCTCAGCTGTATATAATCATCTCCACGATTACAGTTAAGCGCCTTGGAGTTTATAATATGATCCGTGTTGATTATGATTTACATCTGTTTGTTAATTTCCCCTGCTGACCAGGCATTCCAGCAAGCAAGAATCAAACATCTGTGTGTTCACTTCCTCCACTGACGAGGCAAGCAAGCATCAACTGAAGAGTGGTGGATGTAGCATTTCATTGCAAGTTTATCCTCAAAATTTTGAGGGACATATGAACTTCCCCGGCTGTTTGTTTACATTCGAGTTCTACTCCTTCATCCTGGAGCCATATTTCCTTCGCTGAACTACTCGCAAATACAAGTCTAAAATGATTTTGCTATTTAACAATATTATATTCAACTTTAACTAAATCCTAAAGCAACCTGTGCGAGTATCATTTACCACATCTACTATTTCTTTATAAGTGCAACCAACTTAAGGTCATTAACACCTAATTCTCTCAACTCTCAGCTAGCCACGTCACTTAGAAAATATGAGTCGCTAGATCATCATGTCTCACGCTAATCTGGCCGTCAATTGTCTTGCTCGCCCCCTCAGCGGACAAACAAATTCCAGCATTCCCATCCGTTTCTTCAAGCATTAGTATCAACTTTTTAATACAGGCAAGCGTTTAAACTTTTTATTACAGCACGCAAAAAACTGCCACACATGCATGCAAAAAACTGCTGCCACTATTGAAAATATATAAATCCTCGCCATCCACTTCAGCATTCCCATGAAGCACAATTAGGAACAGTTAGTACTGCCTCCTTGAGTAATTAAAATCCTTCCTCTCCGTGTGGTGGCTTCAGGCATTTCCTCTTCACAGATGTGGGTCAATTTTTTTCCTACTCGCACCTCTCCACAATTGTGCAATCAAGAGACCAACACAATTTATTAGTACTAATTTCGCTGTCTTCCTCCACCCATCCTGAATAGAAACTGAACCAGACCCTCACGCATGGACCATCAACATGCAATTGTTGGCACCTTCCGTTTTCAACATTCAATTGTCTCACCTCGATTTACCTTCAGTTAGTTCTGTGGTAGATCGGGAGTTTCCCTACAAATAGAAGGATTCGCCTCCCTGCTCCCTGTACAGCTCCCTCTTGATGAGGTCGTCGAACCATTGCCCAGGCAATCGTCGGTCATGTCACCATCTTCGATTCCGCGCCGAGATGCCACACGATGGCCCTAAAGTCTCTCGACGTCCATGCCTACGCCCTTGAGCTGAGTTATGGTTGAAGCAGCATGCAAATCTATCTCCTTTCTATTTCTAATTTATTTTCTCCATGTCTTGATCGATTCAAATTGTCTCGCCTCGATGCCTCCGCAGCTGAGCCTACCTGTAGGTATGTTTGATCAGCGCTGGGAGCTTCAAAGGTTCCAAACCAATACAGGTACCGAAACCTTCATCTCAATTATAGTGTTTTCCGACTAATATCTTCATCTCAGCTGTATATAATCATCTCCACGATTACAGTTAAGCGCCTTGGAGTTTATAATATGATCCGTGTTGATTATGATTTACATCTGTTTGTTAATTTCCCCTGCTGACCAGGCATTCCAGCAAGCAAGAATCAAACATCTGTGTGTTCACTTCCTCCACTGACGAGGCAAGCAAGCATCAACTGAAGAGTGGTGGATGTAGCATTTCATTGCAAGTTTATCCTCAAAATTTTGAGGGACATATGAACTTCCCCGGCTGTTTGTTTACATTCGAGTTCTACTCCTTCATCCTGGAGCCATATTTCCTTCGCTGAACTACTCGCAAATACAAGTCTAAAATGATTTTGCTATTTAACAATATTATATTCAACTTTAACTAAATCCTAAAGCAACCTGTGCGAGTATCATTTACCACATCTACTATTTCTTTATAAGTGCAACCAACTTAAGGTCATTAACACCTAATTCTCTCAACTCTCAGCTAGCCACGTCACTTAGAAAATATGAGTCGCTAGATCATCATGTCTCACGCTAATCTGGCCGTCAATTGTCTTGCTCGCCCCCTCAGCGGACAAACAAATTCCAGCATTCCCATCCGTTTCTTCAAGCATTAGTATCAACTTTTTAATACAGGCAAGCGTTTAAACTTTTTATTACAG
The DNA here is from genome assembly GCA_000970635.1 of Eragrostis tef. Lineage (NCBI taxonomy): Eukaryota > Viridiplantae > Streptophyta > Magnoliopsida > Poales > Poaceae > Eragrostis > Eragrostis tef. The sequence continues at coordinate 7,339 of LAPY01005258.1, read as the reverse complement.
CACGCAAAAAACTGCCACACATGCATGCAAAAAACTGCTGCCACTATTGAAAATAAATCCTCGCCAATTTGGGATCAGCGTTCTCATGAAGCACAATTAGGAACAGTTAGTAATGCCTCCTAGAATAATCTAATCTAAACTAATATCTAAACTAATAAGAGACGAGTTAGACAACCAATGTTCCCCTACCTAAATCTTATTTACCCTCCTCTAAACCCACCCTGATCTAATTGGGTCCACAAACACTCCGAAACACTCAACCGCTGATTGCCGATCCCCTCTGATCGTATAGCGCTCAGGGGAGCGTTACGTCTCGCTCCCGTCAATCGTTGGCGTTGACGAGGGTTACAAAGTGTTACAATGGGAAATTCTTTTCTCACCGATCTAATTCTGTATCCGCCAGTTTGAATCCCGCAACCGATTAAACACGTTAATTGATGGTTTCCTTTTTTGATGATCTGTTTCCTTGTTTACTCTAATTTCCCGTTTCTGTCGTTCCCTCCTCCTGACGGCGTTGCCCTGCTTGATCACTTGGCCGAGTCGCCGAGGATCGCCTCGTCGAGTCGCCGAGGGCCGTACCTGAAGGATCGCCTCGTCGAGTCGCAGAGGGCCCTAGCTGAAGGAGTCGCCGATAGACGAGGGCCCTAGCTGAAGGATCGCCTCGCCGAACCGCCGAGCGCCCTAGCTGAAGGACGGCGACGACGACGTTCTACGTCGACCATCCTCCCTGTATGGAATCCGATTCTTGATTGCCTTTGGTTTCCAATTTTGCATTCCCTGCCAAACCTCACGGATGGGTCAATTTCCTTCCTTAACTATGATATCCGATTCTTAATTGCCTTCCAATTTTGCTTTGCCGGCCAAACCCACACGGAAAGTTCGATTTCCTTGATCACGACTTCCTTCCGCTGCGAGGACGACGGCGATTCCATTCGCGACGATGTCCTTCTGCTGCGAGGACGACGGTCTGCATGGCGACAACGATGGCGGCGACGACTGCGCGCACTGCGACCACGACGGCGCGCACTGCGAACACGTAGAAGTCGATCTGGGTCGACGCTTCTCCCTGCCTGCTGTTGGCCTCTTCCCTGTCGTTCTTCCTCTCTTGCCTGTTTAATTAACTCTAGGTTACACATGAAAGGGTATAGTCACTTGATTATAGGACACATGTGTGTTTGCTTGCGATGCTCTAAATTGATAAAAAAAATGCTTGAACTATAGGACGCTTGATTATAGGGCACATGTGTTTGCTTTGTAATGCTTGGGGATTTATATTCCAATTTTGTTTTTGTAATCTGGTTCATATTTGTTCAAACATATATAGGGCCGTCGTTCAATTTTCATGGGGAAAGGTTTTTTAAGTTCGTTCAGTATTCCTAAGACGTGCATCATCTCCGACTGAAATTAAAACTTCTCTTATTCGAGTTTCATTTATCTTCAGGTGAATCAAGGCCGTAGTCCATGCAGGGAAACGAGGTGTTGATGAAACAGAACATGGAAAAATTATTGCTTGCCAGAGAATACACTAAATTTCTGGTACCTGGAGTTTCTATCGCAATGAGGGTAGTATAATTTGACTCATAGAAAAATCAATTATTGTGAAAGCAACTATTGTTCTGTTTTTGCTCTTTGGTCTTTACTCTTGGATTGATGGCAAAATTTTTGTCCAGTTGTTGAAAAACTTTTAAACATAAACACCTTATATGACACATTGGTTGTTTAGACCTTACAGTGCTGTTTCTTGAATGTAATATTATTAGGCTATAGATCCTTTTATTAACAAGAAAGTCATGGTTGATGAAACAACTGGACTCTCTTGGATATGGAATTCAACTTTAGCTTTACAACTGTTTTTCTTTTTTTCCCACAATGGTTCCAGAACAAGTTTGTTATGTAGTTGTCTGATTTTGAAAATTGTGCTATGTTTGTTTACTCAAGCATATGGTGTTCGTCGCAGGGGAAGCACGAATGGAGTATCACCCGGTAACTGTATGTTATTAATGGCATCTACTTCCACAGTTCACAGCACTCTGATGACTATGAACAAATCTGTTAAAATTTGACCTCATGAGACGCAGCTTCTGCAAGTACCTCAGCGCTCCATTAAAATTTGATGCTAGGGAGGGTGGCTGTTCCCTCGTCTCAGCATGGATGGTGCAATCCGGTCACCAAGTGAAGCGCCTCAGGCAACCAGCAGGGCTCCAAGCTCAGGTGACTCGACAATGGCACTACAGACAGGTAAATGTGTTGTGGTGGCTCAAGGGTAGCTTGAAGCACTTCAGCCCTGTCCTGCTTTGCTCCAGGCTTTCATGCTGGGCAAGGTCAAGATCCACTCCCTCATATTAGCCTTTATTCTTCTCATATTTATTGGACCTCCGAATGATATATTTACTGACAATTGCATAGCTAGACCAGTCCTCTGAATTGGATTATAGGGATCACTGCCCTTCAAATTTGTATTGCAATGCCTTTGTACTGAATTATCTATGTGTTTGATTTTTTTTCCTGGTGATATCTGTTAATCTGTTGTAGCAAGCTAGAGGTCTGGCTTTTTTTTATTAACCACGTAACTCATTCCGAGCAGGAAATCTTGGTTTCCTTTTTTTACTTGCAATTTATACCTGCTGACTTCAATCCAATAATGAGAGCAGGAAAAGATTACAATGCTTCTACCGTTGAAACAAAGATATCTTCTCAATCTATATTACACAGATGTCTCAAGGTGTGCAGTTCATTGCAATCACTGCGGTGCTCCGGTGGTCTTCACCCCGTTGTTGCCCAACAAGGTTGTTCACAGTGGGCTAGAAAGATCGATCTGCCTTCACCTTCTTCTGGGAGAACATTACATGGATGCGGTAAGGTGAGCAGCCACGTCTCATAGTTTTATTTGCCCCCTAATCTCATTCGTAAAGTTTGGAGCCTGGACGAGTTGGTAGTGAACTGTGTTTGATTGGACCACTCTATATACAATTGGGTGCTTAGCATGGTTGGTTCCTCACCAAAATGGTTGGTTCCGATTATTTGAAAATTACTATTACTGTCGTGTTAGTTTTCTGCATCATAGTACCTGTATTTCAATTAACAAATTGTGCTAATTTGGCAGGTGGCAACTCGAATAAGAGACTATTCATTCATAGGGTGAGATCAATCATTGTCTCATAAAAATACAGAGTGGCTTTGATGAGTCATCAGTATATTACTCGAGTATATATTACTCCAGTTCATGTGCCCAACAAATTATAGTGAGGTAATGCTATGTTTCTGCCCCCTACTCAGGCATAAACTTGGTAGAATATATTGGCATAATGTCGCCGCAGCTTTGTAACCATGCTCTTTTATGTAACACGAGTTTTATATCAGTTTCCAATTCAAATTTCTGCATATAAATTCACTTTTCTTTACAGAATCAGGCTTCCCCATTTAAACTGGGGGCATTAACTTGATGTTGCCGCTTTCATACTGTCAGCTTCTGCTACTATTCAGGGACATACGTTATACTTCCCTCCATGTTGCATCAAGATAAAATGATTTGCGGGGTAATTATTTTCAGATCTTTATACGGGTAATCGGATAGCTAACATATAATGATAGTACCATGCATGGCTCTGTTCCAATCAGCTTTTTGATCTTTCAGTTGATCTTTCCCAAGAACTAGGTGACGTGGCAAATGGGATCTTCAGCTTTTTTCCTGTTCAAAGGTCATATTGTTGTTATCCTTGGCTGGTTGTTTCACGTGGTTGTGCGAAAGGCCACATCAATGAACCATCTTAGCTTTCAGTTGTGTGTCTCGTAGACACATTATAGGTAAATTGTTTAGCTTAACCAAGGGTGCTAACTATAATTGTGTCATTTTGACTACAGAGTAAAAGGAAATTTACCTCATAATTATTTTTCCTGGTGTTGCTTTTGTCAGATTGTTACCCCTGACATGTTCTACTCTTGGGCGTGTGATTATGCTCAGGACCCTGCCTCGGTTATTCTATTCTCTGAATGTTTACAGTTTGTTTATTTTGCAATGGTTCAGAGTTCAGAAAAAGGTCGAGCGTGTGACTGTTGAACTTTGTTGGAGAACCATGTCTTTTCCTGGAAGTAGCAGGACCATGTTTTTAGATTTTTGGATCTGAATGTACATACGTTTTTTTTAGTTATGGATAATCTTTGTATTCTAAATTTTGAAATCATGAAGGCAAGGACATTTAATGCAGACCTTTTATGGCTCTTGCCCTTCTGCATGGGTCTCCACAGCCAGAGATGTGCGCATTTTAGCTTCACTTGTCAAAAATTATTGTGGGAGCATGGTTTCTTCTTCGGGGAGAACATTACATGGATGCGGTAAGGTGAGCAGCCACGTCTCATAGTTTTATTTGCCCCCTAATCTCATTCGTAAAGTTTGGAGCCTGGACGAGTTGGTAGTGAACTGTGTTTGATTGGACCACTCTATATACAATTGGGTGCTTAGCATGGTTGGTTCCTCACCAAAATGGTTGGTTCCGATTATTTGAAAATTACTATTACTGTCGTGTTAGTTTTCTGCATCATAGTACCTGTATTTCAATTAACAAATTGTGCTAATTTGGCAGGTGGCAACTCTTTTAATAACTATGTTCATTCATAGGGTGAGATCAATCATTGTCTCATAAAAATACAGAGTGGCTTTGATGAGTCATCAGTATATTACTCGAGTATATATTACTCCAGTTCATGTGCCCAACAAATTATAGTGAGGTAATGCTATGTTTCTGCCCCCTACTCAGGCATAAACTTGGTAGAATATATTGGCATAATGTCGCCGCAGCTTTGTAACCATGCTCTTTTATGTAACACGAGTTTTATATCAGTTTCCAATTCAAATTTCTGCATATAAATTCACTTTTCTTTACATAATCAAGCTTCCCCATTTGAACCGGGGGCATTAACTTGATGTTGCCGCTTTCATACTGTCAGCTTCTGCTACTATTCAGGGACATACGTTATACTTCCCTCCATGTTGCATCAAGATAAAATGATTTGCGGGGTAATTATTTTCAGATCTTTATACGGGTAATCGGATAGCTAACATATAATGATAGTACCATGCATGGCTCTGTTCCAATCAGCTTTTTGATCTTTCAGTTGATCTTTCCCAAGAACTAGGTGACGTGGCAAATGGGATCTTCAGCTTTTTTCCTGTTCAAAGGTCATATTGTTGTTATCCTTGGCTGGTTGTTTCACGTGGTTGTGCGAAAGGCCACATCAATGAACCATCTTAGCTTTCAGTTGTGTGTCTCGTAGACACATTATAGGTAAATTGTTTAGCTTAACCAAGGGTGCTAACTATAATTGTGTCATTTTGACTACAGAGTAAAAGGAAATTTACCTCATAATTATTTTTCCTGGTGTTGCTTTTGTCAGATTGTTACCCCTGACATGTTCTACTCTTGGGCGTGTGATTATGCTCAGGACCCTGCCTCGGTTATTCTATTCTCTGAATGTTTACAGTTTGTTTATTTTGCAATGGTTCAGAGTTCAGAAAAAGGTCGAGCGTGTGACTGTTGAACTTTGTTGGAGAACCATGTCTTTTCCTGGAAGTAGCAGGACCATGTTTTTAGATTTTTGGATCTGAATGTACATACGTTTTTTTTAGTTATGGATAATCTTTGTATTCTAAATTTTGAAATCATGAAGGCAAGGACATTTAATGCAGACCTTTTATGGCTCTTGCCCTTCTGCATGGGTCTCCACAGCCAGAGATGTGCGCATTTTAGCTTCACTTGTCAAAAATTATTGTGGGAGCATGGTTTATTCTCAAGAATCAGTTTCTCCTTGTATCACATTTGGATTCAAAATACTTTGCAGAGATGTCTTGTGGAATGTGTATCCTAATGTTGATTTTTTTAGAGCCATAAAAAGGTTCACTTTGTGCATGGGACCAAGCAGGTGTACATATGTAGTATGTATGCAGATTGTCCTGTTGATTTGGTCTATAGTTTTTTAGTTGACTACTTGACAGATTTTTTATTTGGGAATTCTCTTACATTTATTAAGTAGCCTCCGTATTCAGACAAATGAGTGGTATTTGATAAGCTCTTTGTGGCATTCAGACAACTACTGGGCCAAGAGAGGACAACCTGTTGTTCCTGCTCCTCCTTCGCTTTGGGGAGTCCTGCGCATTGAACCGGCAGTGAGACCCGCCCTGGTTACAAAGCGATCCGTCCTTCCTTTCATTCGCTGCTTTTTCTTCGGTTTGTTTTTCAACTCGACCTTCTCTCGGGACTTCTTCTTGTGTACCGTTAATGTGGAGGAACAAGATGAACTAATCTGCAACAAGAAACTGGTAAGCATTATTTTTCTGCACCATATATTTCAAAATTCATTTTGTACCACGCCGTGCTGATCTGTGCATTCTTATTTGTTCACAATAAACAAGTTCTCAAATTGCCACAGGTATGTTTGACGACACCAAGCCGGTGTGAGCAGTATTTGGTGCAGTAATACGGTCTCCTGTTGCAAGATTCATTGAGAAGCCAAAGAGCTTCTACTAGGGTGGCATCGGCATCAAGACCAACAAAGACGGTAGGTCTGAAACTTCTTTGCTTAGTCATTGTTCTACTGCATTGCACCTGTTGTAGCTTCGCTTTATGTTTGTTCAGTGGCCACATGGGACCTCAAAATAAAATGGAAAGGATAGCAAGCCTGCACTGAAAGTATCTAGACTCAGCCATGAAAATGGCTCTATTGTCTGAATTTATGGTCTGATCCAATTTACATGCACGCATATTTTATACCTTATAGTAACTAAAATGTAGGGTATGGATCTCTTCCTCTGATTAACTGTTTTAGATGTTTCGGTCACAACTATAAATGCTACGCTTATTTGATTCATGCTTTCTTATAAGAAATTTGTTACCTTCTGGGTATCTCATGAGATGAGTTTATTTAGCTTAGATTTCAGTATCCATGTTTTTCTTGAGAGAAACTTCATTTGGATCTTTAATAGACTGTTTAATTAGAAGCCGACCTTTTTCTCTGTTATACTGAAAACGATCAGATAAGGTGTTGCTACACATGCAGATGCTCTTTTCCAGCCTTTACTTGATTGTTTTTTTATAAATATTCCTTGCATAAATTACTTTTCAGATAGATTTTTGCAAAGTATTTTTTGCAGTCACAGATTTTATCCTCGACTTTTTCGTGTTTGAATCTGCAAGAGATTTATGTTCTGAAATTTGTAGACCTTCCAGATTTTTCAGGGGTTCGTTTTGTTCACATCTCAACTGCACATGCTTTATCATCCAACGTGTGTATGGCTGTAAGCTGACGCCGAAGCAAATTGCCAGGAAGGGCTTGACCAGGATTGTGA
>LAPY01005254.1:9510-22414 GCA_000970635.1 Eragrostis tef | reverse complement strand
GGGCGACTGGTCGATTAGTTTTGCAATTTTTGAAAACGTGCGATTATTAATAAAAATATAATAAAAAATTCGATTAAAAATAAAAAAACTCACACACTCGGAACGGCACGACTGTGCCGTTATATAGCGACGGACGACGGCCAACGATTTCGGCCCTTTCGTTGATATGTGCTCGGGAGAAGAGAAAGAACCCATATGCAATTATGTGGCTGAGTTTTAGTTGAGAAGAGCAAAAGGGGTGAGAAAATAAAGTCATTTTCGAATTTTAAATACACTTTTCTCTCAAACCGTAAGTCAATTTTTAAAAAAGTTATTTCCCCGTATGTTGAACGTAAATGGAACGGCACAAATTAAGCCAATGAGAACATGTGTTGTGGAGCTTTAGAGAAACTACGTACTACACTTTAGGCCCCGTTTGTTTCCTGCCCTCTAAATTTTAGACATGTCACATTAAAAAAAATCTTACTATTTAGAAGTATTAAATAAAGTTTAATTATAAAACCTTTTTGCAGATGAACGTAAATTTACGAGATGAATCTAATGAGACTAATTAATCCATGTTTTGCTACAGTAATCATTTGCTAATCACGGTCTAATTACCCTCATTAGATTCGTCTTGCGAATTAGCGCATGGGTCTGTAATTAGTTTTGTAATTAGACTTTATTTAATACTTCTAAATGACAACATTCTTTTTGATGTGACCCCTCTAAATTTTAAAACCCAGAAAACGAACACCCTCTTAGTAAAGTGTGTCTTCGCTACTAGACGTGACAGGTGTCAAATTACCAGGATATGCCTTGCGTGAAAGGATAGGGGAATCATTATGTGTGGAATGTGTCTTGTGGTGTTCTAAAAATGCGGCGACATGGCAAGAATATCCCATGAAGCATATGCTGGCGATAAATTGGGCGATGGATGCATGCTTCTGTTTCATGGGAGTGGATACGACGAGTAAGGAGATTGTAGACGGATACATGGAAAATGCGTCTGGCCGGCACATTGTAGCGGATGGGTGTTGAGTGTTGACTGAAAATGATCTAACTGGAGCTGCGGCGCATTGATCAAGAAGTTGGATGCCTCGTTTCATAGTACAAGCTAGACACGCCATCTCTCTCTAGTGGCGTTGGCATACGTGGAACTTGCCGCAATGGTGCGAGCTGGTACCAAGGGGCACTCACGTGCGTGTAATAGTGCACATGAAGATCACACAAATAAAAATGAATTTACAAATCGAAATCGGGTCGGGTGCCAAAAATCGGTCCGGAGCGTGTGCTATAGCTCATGAAAACAATCTAAAATGGTTTTTGCCAAAAACATGGGTGTCGGCTCCTCTCACCTCATAGATGTGACCTGAGAGAGGTACTATGGGTGAGAATTGCATTCACTTCCATTCTAAATAAGGATCGCATACCAAGGTGAGTGGTCAGTGGAGACGTAGTACTGGTGGTCCAAACTCCGTAAAGATTAGGTGTCTTGCATTCTTTTAGTTTGCGTGCAAATTAAGTCTGGCCTGGGTCGACAAAAAGCTGATTTACATAGTCTATAAACAGGTTCATAACGGGTGCTCATGGCCCCGTGCCTTGAAAGGAACGTTGCACGCCCCAAAAATCTATGAAAACATGGTAACATGTCTCCTACCGTAAGGCCATGCATATCTAAGCCGGCGCATCAAAATCGAATCGGGTGCCAAAATCGGCCCGGAGCGTGTGTTATAGCTTATGAAAACAGTCTGAAATGACAATTTCTGCGAAAAATATGGGTGTCGGCTCCTCTCAGCGTGGAAAAGTGGCCTAGGAGGTATCCTATGGGTGAGAAGACACTTACACTTTCATTCTACATGAAATCGTCACATAGATAGAGATGAATTTACATGGCCCATAAACAGGCGCATAGCAGTTGCTACGGCCCCAAAAGGCCATGAAATTTGCTCCGCACGCCACGAAAATTCATGAAAATATCATGAAATGTATCTTACCTAAGGCCATGCATATCTAGAAAAAACGCCTTGAAATCAGGCTCAGTGCAAAAAATCGGCCCGAGATAGCCTATAAAACGATCTGAAATGACATTTTTTCGTGAAAAACTTAGGTGCCAGCTTCTCTAGGCCCGGAAAAGTGGCCCGGAAAGAGTCCTATGGGTGAGAGCCTGCTTCCACTTCTATTTTATATGAAGAATTTAGAGATAGTGGGAGATTTATATGGCCCATATAGAGGCTCATAATGGGTGCTCACGGCCCCAAAATGCCCCGAAAGGGGATTGCACGCCCTGAAAATCAATGAAAACATAATGAAATGTCACCTACCAAAAGGCCACGCGTCTTTAGAAAAACGGATCGATATTGGGTCGGATGCCAAAAATCAGTCCGGAGCGTTTGCTATAGCCCATGAAAATGCCTTAAAACGGTAGTTTTCGTGAACAACTTGGGTAGACTCCTGTCAGCCCAGAGAGGCGTACTTTGGGTGAGAGATGCTTACACTTCTATTCAAATGAAGATTGCAGAGATAATACTGAATTTACATGGCCCACAAACAGGCTCATAACGGGTGCTCACGGCCTTAAAATGCTATGAAATGGGCTCCGTACACCCCGAAAATCTATGAAAACATTGTGAAATGTCCTCTCCTATAAAGCCATCCATATAAAAGCTAGAGCCAAAAGTCGGCCTGGATCGTGTGTTGTAGACCATGAAAACGGCCTGAAATGGTAGTTATCGCAAAAAACATAGGTGTCGGCTCCTCTCAGACCAGAGAATTGCACGAACGATGTCCTATGGTCAGAGGCTGCTTCCACTTTCATTCTATATGAAGATCGTAGAGATAGTGATTGATTTACAAGACCCATAAATAGACTCATAACGGGTGCTCACGACCCTAAAATGCCCTGAAAGAGGCGCTGCACGACCCGAAAATCTATAAAAACATTGTGAAATGTCTCTTACCATAAGGCCATGCATATCTAAGCCGGCGCATCAAAATTGTGCCGGGTGACCAAAATCGCCTGAAGTGTGTGCTATAGCCCATGAAAATGGTATAAAACGGTAGTTTCCACAAAAAACATAGGTGTCGGCTCCTCTCAGTAAGGAAAAGTGGCCTAGGAGGTGTGCTCACGGCCCCGAAATGTCATGAAAGGAGCACGCCCAGAAAGTCCTTGAAAACATTATAAAATGTCTCCTACCATAAGGCAAGCATATCTAAGCGGGCACCTCAAAATCAGGCCGGGTGCAAACAATCGGCCCGGAGCGTGTGCTATAGCCCATGAAAACGGTCTAAAACGGCAGTTTCGCAAAAAAAATAGTCGTCGGCTCCTCTCAGACAAGAGAGGTTGCACGAAAGGTGTCTTATGGGTGAGAGGTTGCTTCCACTTCCATTTTACATAAAGATCGTAGAGATAGTGATGGATTTACATGGCCTATAAACATGCCCACAATGGTACTCACGATCCCAAAATGCCAAAAAAGGGCTCGACACGCCCCGAAAATCCTTGAAAATAACGTGAACTTTCTCCTACCAAAAGACCATGCATATCTAAGCTGGCGCCTCGGAATCAGGTCGCATGCCGAAAATCGGCCCGGAGCGTGTGCAGGCCATGAAAACAGCTAAAATGGTAGTTCTCAAGAAACAATTGGGTGTGGGCTCCTCTCAAGCTGGAAAAGTGGCCTGGGAGGTGTCCTATGGGTGAGAGGCTACTTCAACTTCGATTTTACATGAAGATTGCAGAGATAGTGATGGATTTACATGGCCCATAAACAGACTCACAACAGGTGCTCGTGACCTACAAATACCAAGAAAGGTGTTATGCACGCCCCGAATATGCCTGATAACATCGTGAAATGTCTCCTGCCATAAGGTCATGCAATTCTAAGATGGTGCCTCAAAAAAAATTCTAAGATGGTGCCTCAAAATTAGGCCAGGTGCCAAAAATCTACACAGAGCGTGTAAAAAAAGTTTCGCAATTTCCAGAAAAACATTGGGTTTCAGCTTCTCTGGGCAGGCGCCTCGAAGTCGGTTTGGGTGTGAAAATTTGGCTCAAAGCGTGTGCTATAGCTCACGAAAACAGACTACAACGACACTTTTTGTGAAAAATATGGGTGTCGGGTCCTCTTTGCCCAGATAAGTGGACCGGGAGGTGTCCTATGGGTGAGAGATATCTTCCACTTTCATTCCACAAAAAGATCACAGAGATAGAGATGGATTTGCATGGCCCAAAAATAGGCTTGTAACGGATTCTCACGGCCCCGAAAAGCATGGAAACGGGTACCGCACACCCCGAAAATCCATGAAAACTTTGTCAAATGTCTACTACCATATAGCCAAACCTATCTGGACTGGTGCCTTGAAATCAGGCCGGGTGTCAAAAATTGTCTCGGAGGGTGTGCTAGCCCATGAAAATAGCCTAAAACGGCAGCTTCGCGCAAAACATGGGTATCGGCTCCTCTGAGCCCGGAGGAGCGGCCCGGGAGGTGTCTATGGGTGATAGATTGCTTCCACTTTCATTCCACATGAAGATCGCAGAGATAGAGATAGATTGGTACGTCCCGAAAACAAGCTCGAAACGTGTGCTCACGACCCCAAAATGCCTAGAAACGGGTGCTACATACTCCAAAAATTCATGAAAACCTCGTCAAATGTCTCCTACTATATAGCCATGCATATCTGGGCAGGCGACTCCAAATCCGACTAGGTGTCAAAAAACTGTCGTTTTAAGACCATGAAAACGGCCTAAAACAGCAGTTTTTGCAAAAAACATAGGTGTCGTCTCCTCTCAGCCCGTAGAAGTTGCCCGAGAGGTGTCCTATGAGTAAGAGATAGCTTCCACTTCCATACCACATGAAGATCAACGAGATAGGCATGGATTTACACGACCTGAAAAGAAGCTTGTAACAGGAGCTCACGGCCTTGAAAAGCCTTTAAACAGGTGCCGCACACTCCGAAAATCCAGAAAAACCTCGTCAAATGTATACTACCACATGGCCATCCATATCTGGGCAGGTGCCTCAAAATCAAGCTGGGTGCCAAAAATGAACTCGGAGCATGTGCTATAGCCCATGAAAACGGCCTAGAACTGTAGTTTTTGTGAAAAACATGGGTGTCAGTTCCTATCAGCCCGGGAGGTGTCCTATGGGTGAGAGATATCTTCCACTTTCAATCCACATGAAGATCACAGAGATAGTGACAGATTTACATGACCCGAACACATGCTTATAAAGGGTGCTCACGACTATGAAAAGCATGGAAACGGGTGCCGCACACCAAAAAAATCATAAAAACCTCATCAAATGTCTCCTACCACATGGCCATGCACATCAGGATAGACACCTCGAAATTAGGCCGGATGCCAAAAATCAGTCCGAAGCATGTGGTATAGCCCATGAAAACGACCAAAAACAACAGTTTTGGCGAAAAACATGGGTGTCGGTTTCTCTCAGTCCGAAGAAGTGGGCCGGGAGGTGTCCTATGGGTGAGAGACATTTTCTGTTTCCATTTCCATGCTCAAAAATAGGCTGGTAACGGGTGCTCAAGGCCCTAAAATACCTGAAAACGGGTGTCGCACACCCCAAAAATACACGAAAACCACGTGAAATGTCTCCTACCATATGTCCATGCATATAAGGGCAGGCGACTTGAAATCCGGCCGGGTGTCAAATATCGGCTCCGGCCGTGTGCTATAGACCATGAAAACGGCCTAAAATAGCAGTTTCGCAGAAAAACGTGGGTGTCGGCTCCTCTCAGCCCGGAGAAGCGGCCTATGGGTGATAGATTGCTTCCACCTTAATTCCACATAAAGATCACAGAGATAGGAATGGATTTACACGGCTCCAAAATAAGCTTGTAACGGGTGTCACGGCCCCAAAAAGCATGGAAACGGGTGTCGCACACTGAAAATCCATAGAAACCTCGTCGAATGTCTTCAACCATATGGCCATGCATATGTGGGCAGACGCCTTGAAATAAAATCCTGTGCCAAAAATTGACTCGGAGCGTGTGCTATAGCCCATGAAAACGGCCTAAAAGAGTAGTTTTTGTGAAAATCATGGATGTCGGCTCCTCTGAGCCCGAAAAGGTGTCCTATGGGTGAGAGATATCTTCCACTTTTATTTCACAAGAAGATCACAGAGATGGGGATGGATTTACACATCCCAAAAATCATGGAAACGGGTGTCGCACACCCAAAAAATGCATGGAAACCTCGTCAAATGTCTTTAACCATATGGCCATGCATATCTAGGCTGGCGCCTTGACATCGGGTCGGGTATCAAAAATCCGCTTGGAGCATGGGCTAGCCCATGAAACAGCCTAAAATGACAATTTTCACAAAAACATGGGTGTCGGCTTCTCTCAGCCTGAAGAATTGGCCTAGGAGGTCTCCTATGGGTGAGAGATAGCTTCCACTTCTATTCTACATGAAGATCACAGAGATAGAGATGGATTTACAGACCCGAACACAGGCTTGTAAAATGCGCTCACGACCCGAAAAGCCTGAAAACAGGTGCCACACACCCCGAAAATCCATAAAAATCTCGTCAAATGTCTCCTACCACATGGCCATGCATATCTAGATAGGCGCATCGAAATCAGGCCGGGTGCCAAAAATCGTCCCGAAGCGTGTGGTATAGCCCACGAAAATGGCCTAAAACAGCAATTTGGCAAAAAACAGCAATTAGGCGCATCAAAATCTTTACCTGAACAAGTGGCCCGCGAGGTGTGCTATCTGTGAGAGATATTTTCCACTTCCATTTCACATGTAGATCGCAGAGATAGGGATGGATTTACACGGCCCAAAAACAAACTTGTATCGAGTACGGCACACCTCAAAAATCCAAAAAAAACCACATCAAATGTCTCCTACCAAATGGCCATGCATATCTGAGCAGGCGACTTGAAATCCGTTCGGGTGCCAAAAATCGGCCCGAAGCTTGTGCTATGGCGCATGAAAACGGCCTAAAACGATAGTTTTTTTTGAAAAACATGGGTGTCTGTTCCTCTCAGCCCGGAGAAGTGGCCGGGAGGTGTCTTATAGATGAGAGATAGCTTCCACTTCCATTCCACATGAAGATCACAGAGATCGAGATGGATTTACACGGCCAAAAAACAAGCTTGTAACGGGTGCTCACGGCCCCGAAAATCCTCCAAACGCACATCGAAAATCCAAAAAACATGAGTATCGGCTCCTCTCAGCCCGGAGAAGTGGCCCGGGAGGTGTCCTATGTGTGGACATAGCTTCCACTTTCATTCGACATGAAGATCACAGAGATAGAGATGTATTTACACGGCTCCAATGCGGGCTTGTAACGGGTGCTCACGACCCCGAAATGCCTGAAAACTGGTGCCACACACCCTGAAAATTCATGAAAACCTTGTCAAATATCTCCTACTATATAGCCATGCATATCTGGGCAGGCGACTCCATATCCGGCCGGGTGTCAATAATCGGCTCTGATCGTGTGCTATAGCCCATGAAAACGTCCTAAAACGGCACTTTTTGCGAAAAACATGGGTGTCTGCTCCTCTCAGCTTGTAGAAGTTGCCCGAGAGGTGTCCTATAAGCAAGAGATAGGTTCCACTTCCATACCACATGAAGATCACCGAGATAGGGATGGATTTACACGACCCGAAAAGAAACTTATAACGGGTGCTCACGGCCCCGAAAAAGCATGAAAACGGGTGCCTGACACCCCGAAAATCCACGGAAATCTCGTCAAATGTCTCCTACTATATGGCCATGCATATCTAGGCAGGCGACTCGAAATCAGGTTGGGTGCCAAAAGTCGGTCCGAAACTTGTGATATAGCCCATGAAAACGGCACAAAACAGCAGTTTTGGTGAAAAACATGGGTGTCGGCTTCTCTCAGCCCGGAGAAGTGGCCTGGAAGGTGTCCTATGGGTGAGAGATAGCTTCCAATTCCATTTCACATGAAGATCACATAGATAGGAATTGATTTACATGGCCCAAAAAAGGCTTGTAACGGGTGCTCATCCCCGAAATGCCTGAAAACGGGTGCCGCACACCCCGAAAATCTATGAAAACCTTGTCAAATATCTTTTACCATATGGCCATGCATATCTGGGCAGGCGACTCCAAATCCGGCCTGGTGTCAAAAATCGGCTCTAGCCGTGTGCTATATCCCATGAAAACGGCCCAAAACGGGTTGTTTTGCGAAATACATGGGTGTCAGCTCCTCTCGGCCCGGAGAAGTGGCCCGGGAGGTGTCCTATGGGTGAGAGATAGCTTCCACTTCCATTCCACATGAAGATCGTAGAGATAGGAATGGATTTACAAGGCCGGAAAACGAGATTGTAACGAGTGCTCACGGCCCCGAAATGCCTGAAAACGGGTGCCGCACACCCCGAAAATCCATGAAAACCTCGTTAAATGTCTCCTACCATATGGCCATGCATATCTGGGCAAGCGACTCAAAATCTAGCCGAGTGTCAAAAATAGGCTCTGACCGTGTGCTATAGCCCATGAAAACGGCCCAAAACGGGCAGTTTTTGCGAAAAATATGGGTGTCGGCTCCTCTCAGCCCAGAGAAGTGGCCCATGAGGAATCCTATGGGTGAGACATAGCTTCCACTTTCATACCACTTGAATCCTATGGGTGAGACATAACTCGAAAGCGGGCTTGTAACGCGTTCTCACGGCACCAAAAAGCATGAAAACGGGTGCCTGACACCTCGAAAATCCACGGAAATCTCATCAAATGTCTCCTACTATATGGCCATGCATATCTACACAGGCGACTCGAAATCCGGCCGGGTGACGAAAGTCGGATTCGGTCGTGTGCTATAGCCCACGAAAACGGCCTAAAACGGCAGTTTTGGCGAAAACCATGGGTGTTGGTTCTCTTAGCCCCTGGAGAAGTGGCCCGGGAGGTGTTCTATGGGTGAGAGATATTTTCCACTTCCATTTCACATGTAGATCGCAGAGATAGGGATCGGTTTACACGGCCCGAAAACAAGCTTGTAACGGGTGCAGCAGACCCAAAAATCCAAAAAAAAACCTCATCAAATGTCTCCTACCACATGGCCATGCATATCAGGACAGAAGACTCGAAATCCGACTGGGTGCCAAATATCGGCCCGAAGCTTGTGCTATAGCCAATGAAAACGGCCTAAAACGGCAGTTTTTGTGAAAAACATGGGTGTCGGCACCTCTCTGCCCGGAGAAGTGGCCCGGGAGGTGTCCTATGGATGAGAGATAGCTTCCACTTCCATTCCACATGAAGATCACAGAGATAGGAATGGATTTACATGGCCGGAAAACAAGCTTGTAACGGGTGCTCACGGCCCCGAAATGCCTGAAAATGGGTGCCGCACACCCGGAAAATCCATGAAAACTTCGTCAAATGACTCCTGCCATATGGCCATGCAAATCTAGCCAAGCGACTCGAATCCGGCCGGGTGTCAAAACTCGGCTCTGACCGTGTGCTATAGCCTATGAAAACGGCCTAAAACGGCAGTTTTTGTGAAAAACATGGGCGTCGGCTCCTCTCAGCCTGGAGAAGTGGCCCGTGAGGTGTCCTATGGGTGAGACATAGCTTCCACCTCCATTCCACATCAAGATCGCAAAGATAGGGATGGATTTATACAGCTCGAAAGCGGGCTTGTAACAGGTTCTCACGGCCCCAAAAAGCATGGAAACGGGTGCCTGACACCCCGAAAATCCACAAAAATCTCGTCAAATGTCTCCTACTATATGGCCATGCATATCTACACAGGCGACTCGAAATCCGGCCGGGTGACGAAAATCGGCTTCGGTCGTGTGCTATAGCCCACGAAAACGGCCTAAAACGGCATGGCGAAAACCATGGATGTTGGTTCTCTTAGCCCCTGGAGAAGTGGCCCGGGAGGTGTTCTATGGGTGAGAGATATTTTCCACTTCCATTTCACATGTAGATCGCAGAGATAGGGATCGATTTACACGGCCTGAAACAAGCTTGTAACGGGTGCAGCAGACCCAAAAATCTAAAAAAAAACCTCATCAAATGTCTCCTACCACATGGCCATGCATATCAGGACAGAAGACTCGAAATCAGGCTGAGTGCCAAATAATTGCCCGAAGCTTATGCTATAGCCCATGAAAACGGCCTAAAACGGCAGTTTTTGTGAAAAACATAGATGTCGGCTCCTCTCTGCGCGGAGAAGTGGCCCAGGAGGTGTCCTATGGGTGAGAGATAGCTTCCACTTCCATTCCACTTGTGTGTCACAAAATGGCTTTGGCTTAGTTGTGACGATTTCTTGGTTGTTTTAGTGATGCACATATATTTTTCGTCACCAAACTCATTTGAGCCCTATGAATAGTCATAAACATGCGCAGTTCGCGTTTTATTGTAAAGAGAGAGCTTTTCATTCTCCAATAGAAGAGAAGCCCGCGTCCACGCAGGTAAAGCCCAGCGAAGCTGCAGGGAGCACTGAGCAATGAGGGGATGAGGGCGACTCCGCCCACGGGTTGGACCACACCACAGGCAAAAGTCCTTCCACGGCAAGAGAAGGGTATGGCGGTTCTTCCTTCTAATTACAGGCATATCTATGACTCTTTTCTACCAGATGAAGCAGGAGGCATCGGTCCGTAGAACCTATAAAAAAGAGATGGTTGTGGCGCGAAGTACTCTTGTGCACCTACGTCACTCGGCTCGCGCGCAACCCCGCCCCGTTATGTTATGGAAGAATTTTGCTTCTTGCTGGGCTGGTTATTCAGAGCCAGCAACTGGCTGCCGGATTTCGTCCCGTCCGTAGCGCTTCGGAAGTCACTCTGGCGTGGCGCTGCTGGATACTTCTGATCAATAGGAATAGGAGGAAAAAAAAGCTTATGATGAGCATCTATTGGAGTCGATCATTTCCAAGATCTAATTCTAGTTTCTTATTATGTAGTGGAAACGCCTCACAATCTTCAGTTTTACGCTTACGCTTAAGGGAAGAAATGTTCTTGGTGGATGCAGGCCTTGGTACCCCCAAAATTTGTATGCAAGATGAGCTTACAGGACTGCCAATCAAGCGAGCCACCAGGTTTGAGAATAAGGTGGGATCCCAGAATGTAGTGGCTGGTGAATCACTGATCAAAAAGCGGATTTTTGAGAGATTCTTCATCGATCTAGTGGCCGGTGAATCACTAATCAAAGAGCGAGCAGCCGCCAGGTTTAATGATTTTGTGGGATCCCTGGATGTAGCGGCTGGCGAACCGCTTCTTCTTCCACAAAGATTCAGACAAAACCGAGCTTGGATAGAACTGAAGAAGATTTGGCGAACGAAGAAAAAGGTAAAAGGGTTTAAAATTAATAAAATCAAAGGAGGTTATTCAGTAGCCATCGCAGGTTTCATTACTTTTCTTCCATTCAAATTCAAAAAAGCTCTTAAAAAAAAAAGGATAGCGAATGCTCGTCGATTCACCATTGATAGCTTTATCCCTAAAAGGAGGGATATTGTGATAATAGTGGCAGATCAAACAAGAACTTGATGAAAAAAAAGAAAAGATAGAAAAAATTCTTAATAATCCGAAGCCCACCTTAATCCATTTTGTTGAGGATCTTGCACTTATTCCGGCCCTATATTTACATAGCCAAGAAAGGCTCTGGTGATCATGCGTGACTGCGGAGCGCCTATCGCCCTGGCACGGCACTCTAAAATGCATGTTGGGTTGGGCCAGCAAGAAGACTTCGACTAGGGAGACGAAGAATGGAATTGAAGAAGGCAGCATAGTCGAAGATAACAGAATGGAACACCAACCAACGAGTAAGTGGTGGATTTGGATGGAGTCTCGCAGAAGAAGAGTACGCGCGCTAGCGCGCCCCAAGACGTCAGTCCTTTTTCTGCTTGCTGGCCAAAAAAGGTCAGTTTACTGAATCCCTTCCAAACACCAACCCAATCTCCATTCCTTGATGGGAAATGAGCAAGACCATATGTTTCTAAAAAATATAGCCTATATATAAACCTAGCCCTTACTACCCGAACTTCTTACCTTCAAATAGGACTAACTGCCCGAACCCGCTTGCTTATCTTCTACGATCTAATTAAGTTAAGCAGTGGTTATTTTTTTTTTTAAGTGACTAGAACTTCTATCAACTACTATTCTAGCACCCAGCTGTGCCATGTGTTTATTCTATTCTGCAGGTATTCCTTTGAATAACTCATCTTTTCAGGTAAGACAATTTTAAGATTTTCTTAGTCAGCCTATCTGTATTCTTATCCTCTAGTGCGGATCCAATCTGATTTTATGAAGCCAAGGCCTGACATCCATTGTGGGGATCATCTTTTATCGGGAGACATGGCCTGGTGGTTTCTGATCGAGATTCCTAATCAATAGGGCGAAGAGCTCTTCGCATGATCTGGTCCTACCTTTTTTTGTCTACGCTATTTTTTTGCCCCTTCTCAGCTGCTGTCCTTACTCCGGATAAATTGGAACACATTGATTCCGTTCGTTCCTGCCCTTCGCTTCAGGCCATAGTGCTTCTGAATTATTTCTATACCCCTTTGATGATGCAGCCTCTGACTCTCGTGGGTAAACTCCTACTTGATTAGTCAGAACTTCTCTGTCTCAACTCGTGGACCTATCTATCTTCTTCTTTATAAGAGATAGGGGTTTGCTATTCTCACGGATTGCTCATATTTATTTACCCCATTTAATTTCAAAGTTTTTGCCTTGTTTCAGCCCTTCCTTCATCTGAACCTTCCAGTACTAATCTATCTTTATGGGGAAGACCCCTCATCTGACCTCCGAGCTACCCTGTCAATTGTAAAAAGTAGTTGAGTCGTGTCCCGCAGGAGCAAAAAGAGTGAAATGAGGACGTAAGCCCCCCAGGTCTTCCTCTTCCTTCTAAACTAATTGCTTTCGCTTGACTCTTCCAGTAAAAAAGTATACTGAGTGGTTGAAGGAAAGCGAAAAGGAATGGCTCCCCTAAATTCGTATAATG
>LAPY01005253.1:8959-24291 GCA_000970635.1 Eragrostis tef | reverse complement strand
ACTCCGCGGGGGTCGGACGAGGCGAAGATCTTTCCCGACCCCTGAGGGTCGGGGAGCGGGGGGTCGGACGAGGCAGAGATCTTTCCCGACCTTTGAGGGTCGGGGAGCGGGGGGTCGGACGAGGCGGAGGTCTCCTCCCCGCCCTCCCGGGGGTCAAAGCGCGTGACGGAGGAGTCGGGGACCGCTTCCAAGCCTGTTTGTTGAGCTGGGCCGGGATCCCTCTTTAGTTGCTGGGCCTGCACGTTCCCTCCGGCCTTTGTCTACGCTATCGACACATCCTGCCGGGCCTTATTATAAGCAGCGGCCATCGCGTTTAGAGAGGTAACCGCGGGTACCTAGTTTTAGATATCCGACACATAGGTGTTGATGCTCTTAATAGGCACATGGGAGGTGTCACAAGCGCTCACCAAAAAGCTCAAGAGAAATACAACCTATTTGTGCAAGGCAAACCAATTGATGATGTTATTCTGGTGGTGTCGCAAGAAAGCATTTCTCTGTACAAAACTAGGCTAACTTATTCTCTTAGATGTTTAAGGTTTCTGTTATATCAAGGATTAGCATGTCGTGGACATGATGAAAGTGAAGAATCTACCAATAGAGGGAACTTTCTAGAGCTTTTGAAGTAGCTTGCAGGGAATAATGAAGAGGTCAACAAGGTAGTTCTGAAAAATGCTCCAGCCAGCTGCACATTGACTTCTCCTGAGATACAAAAGCAAATTAATTGATTGTTGTGCAGAGGAAACTACTAGGCGCATAATTGAAGAACTTGGTAACGACCATTATGCCATTCTAGCTGATGAGTGCAGTGATGTGTCACATAAAGAGCAGCTTTGTGTTTGCCTGCGTTATGTCAATAAACTTGGAAGGGTATGTGAGAGGTTTTTTGGATTAGTTCATGTTGCTGGCACCACTTCTCTAACTCTAAAGTCTGCCATTAAATCTTTACTTAATAGTCATCACTTGTCTCGTACTCAAATTCGTGGACAAGGATATGATGGGGCTAGCAACATGAAAGGTGAGATCAAGTGGTTAAAGACATTTATTATGAAAGAATCTCCTTGTGCCTATTATATTCATTGCTTTGCACATCAGCTCCATTTGGTACTTGTTGCGGTTGCGAAGGGCAATGTTGGTTGTGCAACTTCCTTTGGTCAAGTTTCTCGCTTGTTGAATATTATTCGAATTTCTTGTAAGCGTCATGACATGCTTAAAGATGTTAGAGCAGAAAAATTAAAGCAATCTATTGAGTTGGGTGAAATAGAAACGGGAAGTGGATTAAATCAAGAGACGGGGCTAGCTAGGCCTGGTGAGACTCGGTGGGGAGGGCTAAAGTGTAAAAAGTCAGAATAAAATATAATTTATGAAAAGTTCAGGGGTGTTTCTGTAAAATAGCAGGACCTAAACAGTATTTAATAAAAGATCAGGGGCTTAAGTGCAAAAGATACATTTTTAAGAATTTCAGGAATTAATCTTTTACCAAAATACTAATTATTGCGCAACGCTGACGTCATTAACAGAAACGAATTATTTTTAAACGTGAAATCTCGTGGAATAGGTCCACGGAAGCTGTGCACCGGCGGGTGGCTCCGGTCCACGGGTCCACGGTGGACCGGGACTCTCCGGCGACCACGATGCGCGGCGGCGCATCGCCGGAGCGCGCGCGGAACGGTGCTCCGGTGCTCCTAACCTCGCCGCGGTTGCTTGGGGAGTACGGGACGGCGGCGGCGCTCTCACCTCAACGGTCGCGCGGGGTCGGCGGGGTTCGGAAGGCGGAGTTCGTCGACGGGTGCGGCGGCGGACTGCTCGGCGTCGTCGGAGAGGGGCGTCGGGGCGTCGATTCGTCGCGGGAAGGGCAGAAAAGGGGCGGCGCGTCGCCAGCAACGTCGGCGGCGTGTCGGCGTCGTCCGGGGAGGCGGCGTCGCGCGATCCCGCGAGCTCGTCGTGGCGGCGGCAATGGCAGCGGCGGCGGCGGCGCGCTAGGGCTCGGGACGGCGTCGGTTCTTGCGAAAAGAGGGCGGGGCGAGGTGGTGTCAAGCTTTATAGGCGCGGACGCCAAGAGGGGGGGCCCGCACGGGCGCGCACGCCGAGGAAGGCGGCGCGGCGGCGTCGGAGTCGGAGGCGGTTAGGGTTCGGCGGCGCGGCTGCGGGCTGGGCCTGCGGGAGCTGGCGGGCTGCGGCGCGGCTAGCTGGGCCGAGGCAGCGGGCGAGCTGGGCCGCGATGGGGAATTGGGCCGTGCGGGAGAAAAGGGGAAAGCGGCCCGCGCGAAAGAAAAAGAGAAAGAAAAGAGAGTTGGGCCGGAAGGAATTCAGCCCAATCCGGCTGAGGATTTAGTTTTTCTTTTTTTTCTATTTCGTTTTCCTTTCTAAATTCAAAACAAATTCGAAATCGAATTTCTACTCGAAGTTTGAATTCATTTTCCACACAATAAAATCCCTACTGCAAGCTACCCCAGCATGAATGCATCAATCAAATTATAAACCTTATATTAATTTTATTTATTTAGAAAATAATTATTTTGCCTAAATAAAATTCATACACTAAAATATTAAAGCAAAATTTTAAACTATTGTAAAAATTTTTAAAATTTAGTGAAATTCTAGTCACATTCCAAAATTTGAAATTTTGGGGTGTGACAAACAACAAGAGAAATAGTATGTGTGACAAGTTATTGAACTCTTGTTGGGTCACATTTATTGAGCGAGGGATTTTCTCAATGTAAGCGAGGATGATATCATCGAGAATTTTATGACCAAAAAAAACGCAAAACAAAGTGCTAGAGACTAGATTAGTGTAATCTGCAGTAATATGATGATATTTTGTTTGGCAAGCTTAAGCGAGGATGGCATTTTGGAATGTAATATGCAGTTTATGATATCATGCATCAATTTTACATACTTGTACGCAAAACTGTAGCAAAAAAAATTGGATATGCTCCAGGACTACCCTTCCACCAGATGCTGGCTCCGCCACTGTGTACTAGCAATGTAGGATCGTGCCTTGTGCAATCTTAGACTGCTCACAACACTATTGTCGCTGTCCTCGCGCCACACCGACACCTCGAATTGTTATCGCGGCCTTTTTGCTAATGTCGGAGAACCAGGTTGTTCATCGGTAAGTAACTCATCTTCCTCCTCATTCCTCGTTGGTGCTAGAGATGCAATCATGTATGAGGGCCATGCATGCTAGCACGCCTTGTCGGGCAGGAGAGCTTCCCAAGAGGTATTTGGATCTATAGTGCGCGACATAACAAGTTTGAGTACTTAGACTGACTTGAACAAGCAAATCCATTTTTGAATATGCAAATCAATCAACTATGCTGTGCATGAACAGAACAATTGCATTATATTTCTTCCCACGGCACCATCTCCAACAGAGCATTGCATTTCATTCGTCCGGCGCCGCCATCCGCTGGACCCGCCCCGATCGACCTGCACGGCCACTCGCCGCACCCCGCGCTAGCTCCGCCAACGTGGATTGGCGCGGCGGAGGGCGACTTTTTTTTTAGACATAAAGGCCGCAGCCCCGTCCCACTTTATTGATGAGACAAGCATTGTTTACATTCAGTTTATTGATGAGGAAGTAATAATATTTACATCTCCAAATCTCTTTTCACACAACCATAAACTTGCAACGCTTTCAAAGTCAGAACCGATTTGTTTCATAAGGAAACCTGAAACTAACTGCCACATATACCTAGCAACTACACACTCAAAAAAGAGGTGTGTAAGATTCATTCTCACAACAAAATCTACAACTTTCAGGTTTACTACACCCTCTTTTGAGTAAGTTATCTACTGTCATCAGTTTGTTATGAGAAATCAGCCAAAGAAACATCTGATCTTTTGGTGGAATATTTATTTTCCAAACTGCAGGAATATAAATATATGAGACCCCTCTAAAATTCATGATTGCATAGAAAGATTTAGTAGAGTAAACACCCGACTTATCATACTACCAAACCAGGGCGGAGGGCGACTGGGCGAGGGAAAAGGCGGCAGCGATGGTAGGGCCCTGAGGGGCTGCGCGCGGGAGCAATTTGGCGCAGCGTCGTGCAGGGTCGCCGACGCCACGCTCGTCCCGCGACGCGGCCGCGCGCCCTTGCCGACGCCGCACTCGCTCTCGCCCCCTTCTCCACGCACCCGCGCAGGCTTGAGCTAGAGGATTGGGCAAGAACTAGAGGATTACGCTGCGGGCATAGGTGCGGCGCGCAGCACAGCAGCAGCTTGGCGGAAGCTTGGCCGGGCGGCAATGGTGGCTGGTCACCTGTAAAGTCGCCGCCTGCGTGGAGGGCCTCACCGCGCTGATGGACATGGGCGTCGTGGCCTCCGTCTACGGCATCATCCTCCCCTCGCGCCGCCGAGCCCCGCGGCTCGTCACCCGTACTGCACGTCGGCGCCCATCCCCACCAGCCGGATGCATTTGTGGAGAGAGGGAAGCTATTTTTGGATCTTCTCTCTCCTCCGAGGCAAAATTGCCTCTCACTTGCTCATTCTGTTAGAGTGAGTCTTATACTTTGAGCTTGAGAGTTTTTACACCTTAACAAATTTGTAGACCTTCAATGCATTTAACTCACTTCAAAACATAAGTAACAACTCTTGCTAATTAGGCCCCCAGGCCCCACCAGCGGGGTGCATCCGGAATGCTGATCGTCTGACACGTGAGGTCACCCGGCTTTCTGAGCCCACACGTGCCAGCGAGCATTGCAAACGCACGGGATCATTGTCCGCGCATTTGTTTTGTCCCACGCACGGTCTTTGGATGACGTGGATGGATGCTTTATAGATAAGCCGGCGCCTCTTATCCAAACAGAGAACGTCCCTATCAGGTGAATCATTAGGTGTTTGCGTGAAGCAATGGACACATTCTTCTCCTAATCTGGTACCACATCACACAGCAACAGAGCACCAAAGCCAACACCAAGAAAGAAATCAAGCAAGAAAGCAAAAAAAAAGTAAAAATAAAACAAAATAAAAGCTGGCTGAAGACAAACCAACCAACCGCCCCCTCCTCTGTTCCCTCGCCTCCCACTGACCGACTCTGCTCACCTCACTCCGAGAGCCTCCGTCATGGGAGCCGCCTCGCCGTCACCGGCGCCGAGGGCCACAGGAGCCTCGCCCCCTCGGCGGCCGCAACAGCATCTAGGATTCCCCTTGGGGCCGCCGCCGCGGCGGCGGGGGAGGTGCTGAGGCAGGTGGTGGCCGACGAGGGGCCCTTCTTCGAGCCCTTCAACGTGACCTACGACCACCGCGCCGTGCGAATCGTCGGGGAGCGGAGGATGCTCGTCTCCGCGGGGTTCCACTACCCGCGCGCCACGCCCGAGGTGAGTCAGCGTCAGAGAGGCCTCGTGCTTCGCGCTTGGGCTGGTTTTGACTTTTTGTTTATTTACGGGGTACTTGGGTTGCGGTGCTTCTGCAGTTCCGCGATTGACCAGAGTCCAATGATCCGAGATGTGCAATCGTGCACACTTGTCTCGTTTGAGTGGGGCGTTTTCAATCAGTTCAAACGACAAACTCTAAGATTCATCTAAATCCAATTGATCTTTCGATTTCTAGCTAATTTTTGTTTTCTTCACTTCGTCACTCGTGCTGTTCCTGCATTTTCCTCTTCCGCTGCTTGTCTGCAATGCAGTTGGTGCCAAGCTGACAGCATTTGGTTCCGTGGGATTAACTGGCATGAAATTTGTTCCAGATGTGGCCGAGCCTGATTAAAAAGTGCAAGGAGGGCGGTGCCGACGTAATCGAGACATATGTCTTCTGGAACGGGCATGAACCGGCCAAAGGTCAGGTAACGTGGCATCTTGATTTTACATCTACTAGCTTCAGTTCTCGCATGTAGAGTCCTTCAATACTGATTGTGACTTATGCTCCTTCTGGTTTGTTCTTGTCCCAGTATTACTTTGAAGGAAGATTTGATATTGTCAAGTTTGCGAAGCTGGTTGCCGCTGAAGGTCTATTTCTTTTTCTGCGTATCGGCCCATATGCTTGTGCTGAATGGAATTTCGGGTCCGTCCATATCTTAGCATTTCAAGTTCTGGAATGTATTCATTTTTCTAATGCCGACCACACTAGTATTCAGTTTTCTATATGTGCAAATCACTTGTTTTGACTTGTGCGAGTGATGCACTTCATTTGATGTCTGCTGACAAAGGTATTCTAAGCATCCGAAAAAATTAATCCACATTTCAAACTTTGAAAATAATCTTCGTCACAACTACTTGCCAAGATATTCCTTTTAAGATTCTCTACCTCAATGGTATAGATATTATATTCCTTTTTTTAATCAAAAATGATATATTATATTCTAAGAAGGGAAACAATGATTTTTGAAATTTACATGTCACATACTCCCTTCATTTCAATGTTTTTTTTTGCCCAAACTCAGAATTGTCTATATTATGAAATGGATGGAGTACATGCTATTGGCCATTTCCGATAATGTATTTTCGTTTATGTTATATCATGCCATTTTAATGGTTTGCTTGCACGCATGATCTATTGAGAAATACTTGAGTATAACTGTTCTTTCTCTGTTTATTTATTTCCTGTTGTTTTTTTCATCCTTTTCTGCAGTGGTTTCCCAGTTTGGTTGCGCGACATCCCTGGAATAGAATTCCGTACAGATAATGAACCATACAAGGTAAAGAAATTACCGGGCCTTAATTTAAGTTTGAAGTCATTCTTTAGACTCACTAAATCGCTATGTTTGCAGGCTGAAATGCAGACTTTTGTGACAAAAATCGTGGATATCATGAAAGAGGAGAAGCTTTATTCTTGGCAAGGTGGTCCCATTATACTACAGCAGGTCTGAAAAACAAAGCACAGTCATATTTTGTTAGAGTTCTTCCATTACAATATTCCTATTTTTCACAGTTATTCTTACATACTTCCAATTACTTGGATGTGACAGAGGATCTGACAGCATTATCATGAGTGCGAAAATTTTCAATATTTTCTTTTCTCAGAGGAATCATCTTCTAGATGGCGCACAGCATTCTTGTTAATTGCTTAATATTGTTTCCAAGGAAAAAAATTAATATTAAAAAAAGTAATAAACGTGCTTTGTTTACAAAGGAAATTACCAACTTAAGCTCTGCTGATCTCCCCTCGGACCATTACACAAGTTGATGATGTGAAAAAAGTTAAAACTTGCAAATCTGTGTCCTTTGAAATTGCAATAATGATATACAATATAGGATTTTACAAGACACGCTAATAGCTTCGTTTCAGGTTCATGTTTAATCCATCACTTGAGTTACATTTAATTTAGAAATTGTGTTTTAACTTATTTTGATAATATATGACAGATTGAAAATGAATATGGTAATATACAAGGCCGCTATGGTCAAGCAGGGAAGAGATATATGCAATGGGCTGCACGAATGGCACTTGAACTTGATACTGGTGTCCCTTGGGTCATGTGTAGGCAAACTGATGCTCCAAAACAAATTGTAGGTGACCTCGAATCCTAGTGGGATTTTTTTGTGTTTGTGTTCTTTACTGTTAGCTAATTCTATAATATAATTGAATATTGTTTATTTTTGCACAGCTCGATACATGCAATGCCTTTTACTGTGATGGATTCAAACCAAATTCTTACGATAAGCCAACAATATGGACTGAGGATTGGGATGGATGGTACGTGGTTCCTTGATTCATTCAGAAACTATCACTTGAACTGTCTTCAAAATCTTAAGCAGGGTTAGAATCATGATTTCGTTTAAACAGTTATAATTCCTTGCATGGGTTGGCTCAGGTGAATTTTTTTTTGAATCATGATTTTGTTTAATTTGTTTGAGATGCATGTTTCTTTCCTTCTTACTTAATAGATGGGATGGTTACTAATTTTGACCAATAATATTAGCACCCTTGGATGATATGCTTGATGTGTGTTTTTGTTTCTAACAATGATACATGAGCAAATATAGATTTTGAGGTACACAATATTTTGATGCTATATGGAAAGATGAAAAGTTGTTTGCCTCAAAAAAAGATTAGATCCTTAGACAAAATTTTCCCATATCTTTAGTAGTGCCATGCAAATGGGTAACACACGCACTTGGTTACAAAAAATCTGGTTACTCTCATGGCATCCTGGCCAGTTGGTGCCACAAAGAAGACAGAACCAAAGAAAGGGAAGGATAATAGGCTTCTTATTTCTTCCATTCTTTTTAGTGAATGCTAAGCATCATAAAAACAAAATCGACGAGACCACCCCCACGGTTTTCTTTTGAGTTTTAATAGAGAAACTTAACCTTTTCTGGTCGAGAAAATTCCCAAACCCCCGGCATCACCCTATAGGACCGGCAGATACTTGGGTCGAACAACTTTGACCGTGCTGGTGACTACGACAACAACCCAAATCTGACCACGGCCCGGATTCTTTACACCCAAGTCGGCATCGACGTCACTATATTTTAGGCTGACAGCGAGAGCACTTTTTACACCCAAGATGGTTATATGCTGAGCAACATATAACCATCCCTCAGTCTTGGGTACAAACATAAACACAAAAAGCCGGTCCAGGCATGCTTAACTGTAAAATGGAATTAAGAATGTGAAATTTAATGGGCAATAGGGTATAGCTTTAAATCATTACTGTATAGGGTATATGCCTCTACTTGTTCCATTTTTCTCTTTCTAATACAAAGATACACAGCTCTCCTGCGTGTTTGAGAAAAATTAGGCAAAAGTTCATAACTTATGCTTGCACAAAGCAAATCCCATCTGTAAGAAAACTACTAGAGCCCTGCGCACCTTGAACAGAACTAGGGAATGGCATGATGGAGCAATGCACTGTAGGGGATTCTTCAAGAGGCAAAAAGGGCATGGTGGAGGGCCATGAGGACATGTTTGTGGTTGCTCTTTATTGCCACTGGCCCCTGCTTCGCCATGACAGCTTTGATCTGAGGAACTAAGCTTAGGCCTCAGCCAAGTTGGGCTAAGTAGCCTTACTTTTTGACAGGAGGGGTCAACCAAGCAGAAAAGGGCTTTTTTTTTTGTGACGGAAAACAGAAGGGGATTTCCCCTGCTATACTTTTATTGATATTAGTAGTTAGTGTTTATATACAGAGTAAGGGCTTTTTCGTCAAAAACAATAGTAGAAAAGGGTTATTTTGCTCCATGAGAAGGGGATACATATGCTCGGAAAATGGGATTGTATTGATCATAATGACTAGCATTTCTAGGAGTGCATAATGTCCGGGTTGGCCTTCTGCGATGCTGATTTGAATTTTTGCCTTATCTTCTTACTATACTGTTCAGTATTTCTGTTATCTGCAAAATAGGACCTGAGTGAGTCACTTGTAAAGGTATGCGGACTGGGGAGAAAGCTTGCCACATAGACCTGCTCAAGACAATGCTTTTGCAGTTGCTCGTTTTTACCAACGTGGTGGAAGCTTGCAAAATTATTACATGGTAAGAACTGAGATGAAATTAAGAAAGATCATTTCTATCTTTTTCAAAATGCCAATGGATATGTCAACTTAAAAACTTTAATTTCTTTGTTAGCATTTAAATTATAATTTTCATACTTGAGGCAAAAAGTTTGATCAGTCATATACTTCCTCCGTTCTTTTATTGATGACACCCATAATTTCACAAACCTACCAAAACTATGGCTTTATAGATATGCTGAGCAACATATAACCATCCCTCAGTCTTGGGTACAAACATAAACACAAAAAGCCGGTCCAGGCATGCTTAACTGTAAAATGGAATTAAGAATGTGAAATTTAATGGGCAATAGGGTATAGCTTTAAATCATTACTGTATAGGGTATATGCCTCTACTTGTTCCATTTTTCTCTTTCTAATACAAAGATACACAGCTCTCCTGCGTGTTTGAGAAAAATTAGGCAAAAGTTCATAACTTATGCTTGCACAAAGCAAATCCCATCTGTAAGAAAACTACTAGAGCCCTGCGCACCTTGAACAGAACTAGGGAATGGCATGATGGAGCAATGCACTGTAGGGGATTCTTCAAGAGGCAAAAAGGGCATGGTGGAGGGCCATGAGGACATGTTTGTGGTTGCTCTTTATTGCCACTGGCCCCTGCTTCGCCATGACAGCTTTGATCTGAGGAACTAAGCTTAGGCCTCAGCCAAGTTGGGCTAAGTAGCCTTACTTTTTGACAGGAGGGGTCAACCAAGCAGAAAAGGGCTTTTTTTTTTGTGACGGAAAACAGAAGGGGATTTCCCCTGCTATACTTTTATTGATATTAGTAGTTAGTGTTTATATACAGAGTAAGGGCTTTTTCGTCAAAAACAATAGTAGAAAAGGGTTATTTTGCTCCATGAGAAGGGGATACATATGCTCGGAAAATGGGATTGTATTGATCATAATGACTAGCATTTCTAGGAGTGCATAATGTCCGGGTTGGCCTTCTGCGATGCTGATTTGAATTTTTGCCTTATCTTCTTACTATACTGTTCAGTATTTCTGTTATCTGCAAAATAGGACCTGAGTGAGTCACTTGTAAAGGTATGCGGACTGGGGAGAAAGCTTGCCACATAGACCTGCTCAAGACAGTGCTTTTGCAGTTGCTCGTTTTTACCAACGTGGTGGAAGCTTGCAAAATTATTACATGGTAAGAACTGAGATGAAATTAAGAAAGATCATTTCTATCTTTTTCAAAATGCCAATGGATATGTCAACTTAAAAACTTTAATTTCTTTGTTAGCATTTAAATTATAATTTTCATACTTGAGGCAAAAAGTTTGATCAGTCATATACTTCCTCCGTTCTTTTATTGATGACACCCATAATTTCACAAACCTACCAAAACTATGGCTTTATAGTCACAAACCCACCAAGTATAGTACATGTTTCACAAACCCACCAATAAATTGGGGTGTTGTTTCAAGGAACCACCATATTTTTGACTCATACCGTATTTCATACTCTGGTCTCACATGTCAGTTGCATACTCATCCATCAAATTCGTACGGTCTCGGATTTTTACTATGCAACTGACATGTGGGACCATAGTATGAAATACAGTATGAGTCAAAAATATGGTGGTTTCTTGAAACAACACCCCAAATTATTGGTGGGTTTGTGAAACATGCACTATACTTGGTGGGTTTGTGACTATAAAGCCAATGTTTTGGTGGATTTGTGAAATTTACTCATAAAAGAACGAGGGAGTATTTGTTTAGGATTCACAGTGCATATGTAGTGCCTACTGACTGGGGGAAAAAAGGATTTCCATGTTCCATCAAACTACTGTTGAACATGGTATTAGTCAAAACTGTTGTTACTTGCTATTCCTCTGTTGTTATATAAAGTGTGCATTCAGCATCTTGTTAGCCCCCCATGCGAGCTGGGCTAAATTGCATTTCAATCCTTTAATATCTAGATCTGGGTGTATTTTAAATGCCTTTCTAATGGTTCTTAATATTTAGATCTGATTGTATTTCATTTCCTGCCAGTTTTTTGGTGGTACAAATTTTGAGAGAACAGCTGGTGGTCCACTTCAGATAACAAGCTATGATTATGATGCTCCAATTACCGAATATGGTATGTCAAAGTCTGGAGAAGTTCTTTATTTCAGATATTCTTGTGAAAATGTTTATTTTGGCTTTCTTGTTTCAGTATATTAGAGATATTGACTAGGGTCCATTACATGGTACCTGCAGGTATCTTAAGGCAGCCTAAGTGGGGGCATCTAAAAGATCTACATGCAGCAATTAAACTTTGTGAACCAGCTCTTACTGCCGTAGATGGTTCGCCTCAGTACGTAAAATTGGGATCAATGCAAGAGGTTTGTTTCCTTTTTGTTATGTTTTGTTTTATAACCTTTGTTGTCTGTTCAAAGCCTCTTCTATATGTTTAGGGAAAATACGCTTTTTGCTCAGATACTTTAACCGTGCACTCTATTAGTACTGTGTAAGTAAAGATGGTAACATGGTGGCCATTCGCTTATTTTCCTGCATTATAAGAGTTTGTTCTGTATTCCTACAAGACATTCAGGTGAGTTGTTTGTAGCTTATTCATGTAAGCATGTTCTGCAGAACGTTTTGCGTCTCCTGACCTTTTTCCAATTACAAATGCCAACAACATTCATGAAATTAGTAATATGCCACCCTAGTTTCTGATTTATTTGAAATTTTAGTTTCTTAGCCTTCTAACTTTTCCCTTTTATTGAAATTATGCTCATGTATCTTTATTCTCTTTGGATTGAACCTAACCACACCAAAATCAGACCTCGCCATCCTTCTGTTGAGCAATGACAAATCTCTCTGGTCTCTCTCATGGCCTGTTTCCGGGCAACTGTGCTTGCTCCCAGTTTTAATTTTCAAAAATAGATTTTTGCCATGGAAGTTGATTAACTGCAGTTTTTCAATTAGAACCTATAAGTCGGAAAATGAATTGGACTTTGGATGTATGTCTTAATTTTCCTATAAATTTGCATTTGAGGCTGATGAATTTCTTGCCTTTCTTTTTATTTCAGGCACATATATATTCTAACAGAAAGGTTCACACAAATGGAAGCATTTCGGGGAATACACAGATCTGCTCAGCTTTTCTTGCTAACATAGATGAACATAATTACGTGTCAGTATGGATCTTTGGAAAATCTTATAGTCTACCACCATGGTCTGTGAGCATACTACCAGACTGTGAAAATGTGGCTTTCAATACAGCTATGGTGAGAAACCTTAACTGCACACAGAATTGTTCTTATGAATTGTATATACTCAATAGGTTTTAAGTATATACCTGGATATTACTGTTAAAAATAATGGACGTGCTACTATGAGTCCTTATTTTGTGAGGAAATATTTTGTGAACTTTTTTAAAAGGCACCCAACAGTTAAGATCCAATATACTGTAATTGTGATATAGCAACGGAATTTGATAGAACCCATTCCTATACTGAAGTCGTGCACGATGTGAGGGAATTGCCATTGCAAAATAAAAATGTTAGTTTCTACAGTTAAGCCAAAATGTCTACATGAAAATGAGAAATTTGAGTATATCTTATTAAACTAGAAGCTTATCATTCAATATATATGTTCTTTGTTTTAATTGTACATGTACTTTCAGGTTGGTACACAGACTTCGGTTTTTAGTGTCGAATCTGGGTCCCCGGCTTATTCAAGTAGACAAACGCCTAGTATTCTTTCCCTTGTTGGTAAAAGCCCATATCTCTCGAGTGCTTGGTGGACATCTAGACATCTGAAGAACCTATTGGCACATGGGGTGATGACAACTTTTCTGCTGAGGGAATATTAGAGCACCTAAATGTTACAAAAGATATCTCTGACTACCTCTGGTACACTACCAGGTGAATACTGACTGACAAGCTATTGGAC
This sequence comes from Eragrostis tef, assembly GCA_000970635.1. Taxonomy (NCBI): domain Eukaryota; kingdom Viridiplantae; phylum Streptophyta; class Magnoliopsida; order Poales; family Poaceae; genus Eragrostis; species Eragrostis tef. Next base: position 10,976 of record LAPY01005253.1, on the reverse strand, counting down.
AAAATATAATTTTGTTTGCTAAGACCTAATGGTTACTTATATTTTCATTCAAATATTGGTTGCTTATATTTCTCCTTTAAGTATCTGATGATTTGTTGATTGAACACTCCAAGCTTAGCCAAATGTTGCTATTGTAGGGAGGTCCATTTGTATTTGGTTCAATCTTTTTTTTTTTAAGGGGAAGGTTCAGTCCTGCGTTGTGATAACATTTAATTTGTGCACGAGTAGTTTCAAAAATGAAATTTGCATGCATGCTTTCATGAGCCCAAAAATGAAATGTACAAATACATTGCTATGCCAGTGAATTCATCTGAAGGACTCTGACCAAGCATAGTTCAATGGTTAAATCAAGTTATCTAGTTTGTCCCCAACCCTTAATTTTCATGACAAAGACTTTTGCATGGGAAGCTCCCCAACAATTTTGTATCAATAAGTGAGTTCGGCTGATGAGTAAATGAATGTGTAAAAATGAAAAAGAAAGAGGAAGTAGTAGATTGGTAGCTTAGCTAAAAACATAAATATGAACAATCCTTCTGTAGTATCCTGTGATATCACGTGAAGTGATACACAAGTGGAAAGGTTGTTGGACCATCTTAATTTGCAAATGCTTCCTTGGTAAATGCATGAGCTGCTGGTCTCATCATTGCATTTCTACCTTTACCATGATTACGTATTAATATTTGAAAGCAACCATTTGAACCATTTCATGTTATCCTGATGATATAATTTGAAATGAAGTAATTATTTGGGTGCACCCACTGTTAGTTTGCAATTTGCACCAGTTCTGACCTTGGTTAGTCTAGTGTTCAATTGTATTCTTTTATTTTCGGTTTAACTGCTTGGTGGTATGGGTCTACCACATACCTTTTTTATTCATCAGGGTAAACATTTCGGATGAGGATGTGGCACTTTGGGGTTCCAAAGGTGTTCTACCATCACTAACCATAGACCAAATTCGTGATGTAGCGCGTGTATTTGTGAATGGGAAGCTTGCAGGTATTTATTTTTAACTCTTAACATCCTAGCAATAATTTGTCTCTCACTTTATAATTATATTCCTGAGAAAATATGCTACCTGTCTACCCCTTGGCAAATGCATTTTCCGTCATATTTTGCTTTTGGTATTATTAAGCCATTTACGGTAAGTGAACTGTTGTAAGGGGTCATATTATGTTTTTATATATTGTAAGTAAACTATTTAGGATTTCATATTGTGCAGGTAAAGTTTGGCATCATTTTTTCGGGGGTGCAGCTTGAGTCATACTTCGATGAATTGATTTAGGTCCTTGCATTCGTGTTTGCCCACTTGAATCCCTAAGTGCTCTCCATTAGTCCGAAGTAGTCCATGGGGTGACATGAATCTCAATATGTGTTAAGACACTTACTACCCTGTCATCAACCATGAGAAATTTCCCTTCTGCCATTGCCCATTAGGTAATGCAGGGAGACAAAGGAAAACGTGCGCAACGTGGTCAGTCATATTTGTGTGTTATTAGTATAAATATGTTGTCCTGTCATTTATATTCATGTTTCTGAAATCCTTTCGCTTCTTTCGATTGTTCATGCTACAAACTGTGCACATGCCTGGCTTAGACTGGTTTCATGGAAGACGTACAATCTAAGTGTAAATAAATACAGACCCTATCCGCAAGCTTGCTTAAAACTGGCATGCAGCCTAAGCATTCACGGATCTTACAGAGCGCTGAGTCATCTCTCTCAAACACTCCATGTCTTCCCAGGGATTGGCTTGGATCAAAAAGTATAGTTTAGGGACCCTAAATGGACGAATCAAAATGTCAGGGACTAAATTGAGCCTCAAGTGGAACTTGAGGGACAAAATTGACATTTCTCCCTCAATTGTTTAATGGTTTGAGTACAAGTCAGTTTGATTAATGCCCATACTATTTTGCCTCCATAGTACTGTACCCATTTAATGAATAGATGAGAAGGTGTAACAGTAGACAATAACTGGTCTGTTATGATTTTTTTTTTTTGGGGGGGGGGGGGGGGGGTTTTT